>JAOTRI020106742.1:0-24231 GCA_028564885.2 Zoanthus sanctaehelenae | reverse complement strand
GAGCAACGCAGTTATATCTCCACAAGTGTGAACTGTTTTTGCATACCAGAGTGCTCAAACTCAAACGAGTGGGCTATGCAAAAAGCAAAACAGTATAAGTCACAAGGACAACAAAAACAATTTCAAAATTTAGAGTGCTCAACAAAACAAAATCTTACCGAAGGCAATAAGTTGTTGAAGAGCGAAATATACATGTATTATATATATGTAAAAAAAATGCAACAAGCAGATTTCCTCATCAATTATAAAAGTGCTCAAAAGGTTAACGTTAAACTCGAGTTGTGTATATATAGAGTTTTGGATTTACATGATCTTTAATGCTACTCAGAATTTCATGCTTACAGAGCAATTATCAAGCAACTGCCAAAATTAAGAGATACACTTCATACAGGGAATATATAATAAGAGAGATGCTTGTCACTAAGCAAACTAAGAGTCGTTTGAACTGATCAATAAGATATTGTTATTGTTACTGGTAAAATAAGGCATATTATAAGTGTTTTACTAAAAAATACGCCACTGGTAGATCCATAAAAATACTATAGACCGGCGATACGAGTGACATATTTTCCATATCCTATCTAGTGAAGATATCGTTGACGTCATTCCTTTGTTTTTCCCGTCCGGCTTCCGTTTATTTTTGTCTATTTTTGAAACCCTCATATCTATGAAATAAAAAGAAAATTACTCATTGGCTTGGACATATGAAGTTCATCTTCATATTTGTACCATTCGAAGATAAACTTCATGCCATTTATATGTATATATATTGCCACCCATTATTACTGAAACATTAATTGTTTTCTTAAGTTAAATGCACTTTTTTTGATTTTTGAAATATGTAATCTAAATAATTCTAAAGATTTGGTAAATCAAAGTAAAGGTAAGATTTTATTTAATACTAGTTGCAATAAGATAATAAGATTTTGCTTCCCAACAGCGCTTTGAAAAATGAAACATTTATCTTTGCCTTGTTTGTGAACATAAACAAAGTGATAAGAGTTCAGCAATTTTTTTGTGTGTATCAATTTCAAATTTTTTTATGACCAGGGCTGGGTTGTTTAGAGTTGTTTTTAGTATTTTACTGGGCTTCGATTAATTAGCACTGCATGATCGGCTTTGGAACGCCCAACCCAGCTGTATACGTAGTTTAGATAGATTAGTACAATAACCTGACGTCACGGCGGCGAAAATGATGAAGTTATTCCCAAAGAGTTCTTCCTGTTTGAAAAGTAAACATAAGACTAACATCTCATTATTTGGCAAGAACTTTCTGTCGTTTTTTTATTGTTTTATATTTCTAGCCGGATCGATTTGAAGAGTAACAAAATAGAAACGAAACATTTTCATACAAAATGTTTCAAGTTCAACTTCAGGTTCTTCATGTTCATGTACAGCTGGTTGCCGTTCATGAGTAAATATTTTTACTTTTATGCTGTAAATTTATAAACTTTTGTTAATGTTATATACTGACTATAATTGAACGGCGTAAGTTAAGATTTTAGATTTTAAAGTTTTTAAAAGGTTTTATACAGGTATAGGCAGCAATAGCGTTTATTCATTTTATATTTTACCTACTAAGTGAGTACTATGCTGTTGAGGGACAACTTCATTAGATTAATATATACATTTATACAGTACTGACTCTTCTGTAATTGAGCTTCTGGCAATTCAAGATTGCCGAAAGCGAAATATTTTTGTTATGGTCGCCAAAACTGATTGAAATTTCCTTCGCGAGAGCAACCATTTTGTGAGTTAGAGTAGTAAGTTAACCAATCTTAATAACGTGATGATTCATAAACAATTAGGTTTTCTTATCTCTGCAAAACTGTACAGAGATTTTTCCATCATTCTTCAAATATAACACTGCCTTTCCCCTTTTTCGCTATTTTATAGCCTGCAATAAAAATGAACTAAAAAATGTCAGTGAGGTAAGACGAGCATTTCCTGGGTAAATTTGAGTTTTCTTCTAGATAAATGAAATAAAATCCTAGGAATTTCAAAATTTACGCGGATGTTGTTCATTATCATTGCTAAAAATATCCCAAGGGTTCGCCATTCGCGTAATTTCTATTTTCACGGTTGACTGGCGGGAAAAGTTTTTAAGAAAACTAACCAATCAGAACTTAGTTTTAATTACTTTTCTTTGCATACACAGCGATGATTGGTTATTTTTACAATGCACTATAATGTATTGTTTTTATCACGTGGTCAAGCGAATGTTCTTGTTTTCTTGTCGGGCACGATTCATGTCTGGGAGTCGTTGAGACTAAAAAAGCTGGGTATTGTGATCATCAGATAGTTACAAAAAATCTCCAGTTTTTGATAATGCCTGTCGCAACTATAGAAAGAGAAGGCAATTCGGGGACCAATGTGACCCCGTCTTCATCTCCGAAATCACCATCTCAAAAAAATCTTCGAAATAGAATTCTTTGTCGTGTGAGTTGCATTGACGGTACAGTTTTAACTGCCGAATTACAAGTAAGTGTATCAGGTTTTCGAAATTTCATATAACTTGTCTTCTAAGACTTTTGTTTTGAGAGAATTCTAAGGCTCGTTTGATAGCTATTCTAAAAATCAAACTTCTGTCAATAATACTCTTAAAAAATCTGCACGCGTTAGTATTTCTAACGCTTTGCTTTTATAATATTGTCCTTCGAATCCTTGATATTGTGGCGTTCGTAGTAGTTCGTGAAAACTTTCGCGAAAACGTGATTTTTTTCGCTTAGTTTTTCATAACTTTTGATCATTTTAGGTTCCAAGTCATATAATCAATGGATGCTTGCTCTGTTTGCGCTTATATTTATTTAATTTGAAGTTGTCGAGGTAGCCGTCTTTTCTCCATCGTCTGTGCTGCATATTTAAGAGCGAGGGAAACGTGCACATGTTTTAATTTTAGTTTAGTTCATCATCACATATCAGGTAGCATTATTTTACGTCTTAAGTTGCAACAAATTTGCTTCGTCTTGTTTGCTCAGACTTCATGCTAGCGTCTTAAAATTTTCGTTGAAAGGAAGTTTAGTTCGCACATACTCGCTACGACTACGCGAAGCCTTTTCGTTTTGTCTATCTTTAAATATGCAGTTGTTGATAACTTGTATCTTTTCTAAATAGAGTTTATCAGAAAGCTGTTTTCATTCCTTCACTCTTTGACTGACCAAATTTCCTTGTCGTGATATTTTCAATGGCTAAAGACAAGCTGTTTACAGTTGTATTTATGAAATATACAAAAGGCGAGCCTCTTATCGCAGCCTGATACAACGCATACTTTCTGTATTACAAGTAATGTTCATCTCTCTCTCAGAAAAATGCAAAGGGATTGGATCTCATGTCTCGAATTGTGGAAAAGCTTAATATCCAAGAAAGAGAATATTTTGGCTTGCTTTGGACAGACGAAAGTCAAGGTGAAAAGGTAAACTTGTGTTTTGAACTTTGGGCTTCTGAACTGGTGTCCTTGTAATTCAATTTGTCTGGATGATGGCATCCGAGTTCTTTGTTTTCTTTTGTGTCATATGGTTGTGGAGAAGTTGTATGATCTTCCTTAAAACTGTGCAATTTTAAAAAAAGAACTCTCATTTAGTTTTGCTCAGTGTGGCGTGACAACCGTTAGTGAAGGAGTATTAAAAAGTTTAATATTAACGAAATTAACATTATGTCGTTTGCTTTTTGTAGTACTGGCTCAACCCACAAAAAGAGATAAAAAAACAGCTTAAAGGTTTGTCCTGTTAAGAATTTGTTTGTTGCTCAGTTTTGTGAATATTTCTGAAAGTTGTTTTTGTCATCGTCCTAGGAACCACACCTCATCACCTCGACCAGACTCGAAGCAGAGATGAACTAGATTTTAAAATCACGATATTTATTCCCCATCGCTCGCTCCCTTAATACCCATAAATTTGAAATGTTTTTTGTATGGTCAGAGTTTCACGGCAGTAAACTTTCTGATCGTCGATTTTTTTGAGAGGTTTGACGAAGCTGGTCTAATATTTATATTCTTTCTAAACGTAATTATCACATTCGAATAACTGATGCACGCGCGATCAACTTCTCTCTGCATGTGTGAAAACCTCAGATTTTTAAGGTTACTATTTAAGTACTTAAAGTAAAACGGCTTTAGTTCCTTGATTTTTGTTGAGGGAAATAATATGCCTTAAAACACGTAACTTTTAGTGTAAATTTTAGTGTGCTGTTAAAATTGCCGTGGTAAAAATGTTAAGTTCGAGTATTATAAACAACAATATATTAATTCTACAATATTCTAAAAGTACGAGTAAATTAACGTCGTCTGTCACATTTCAGTTATTGCTAATTACATATGTTGTATTTTTTTACTTCACAGAGGCATTATTATTGTTGTTCAATTCACAAGTTAGATGAAAACAAGTTTTCAACTAAAACTTAATAACTGAAGAATTCCGTGTTTTTAAATTTTGACTGCTGGGACATATCAATCAATTCTTTTTAAAATACATTAAACAAACGAATGGTTGTCTGCATTTGTGACGTTTCAAGGAGATCATTGCAGAGTTACATTAGACTTAAAAGTGTAAGCTTCTAAAATTCAATTATTTTGTTTTCGATATGAAAAGTTATTTGCTCTTCATTTGCATCACCCATTCCAGTCCATTGTCCGTCAATTTTTTGTCAATATTTTGGCATGGTAGGAACAATTGCTTTGAAAAGTAAACACCAATTCTATTGTTCAGTTACCAATACATACAGATGCAAAATGCGTCCAATGAATATCCAATTGATTTCACACATCCAAAGTCTAAAATAAGTTAGTTATGAAAGAATATATTATTATATTTATGTCTTTGCTAAACTATCTTACTGTACTATTGTTATATATACAGTACAGTATATGTATTGTTTCAGTTGAATATTTTAGAAATGCGTACAGTTCCAACAAAACTGATTTGACACCAATTATTACTGCAGTTGTTTTTATGACTTTCAGGATGATTTTCAGTGACAATCTACTAAATAGATGTCTAAACCTGCATAATTTCCATACTGTTCATCAGCAGCCGCTAAATTGAAAAGCAGCTCAAGTGGAGCCACTAACTAATTGAGCACCATAACTGAACAGTGTTTGAAAAGAAATTGTAAAAAGTTGTTAAAACTATAAAACCAGTCACAAAACACAAATAAACAACTTCACTTGTGAAAAGCATGTCAAAAACCAAATCAAAGACTTTTAAGGCTGTGCATGAGAACTAAAAGTTATAAATTTTTAAAGAAAAAGTTTGTTTTGTCTGAGTTTTTTTCGTTCTGCCAAAAACAATAGTGTTTAATATAGTTACTCATTTGCAGCATGTTATTAAACTCAAATTGTGTATAATGTGTTGTGCTTATTAAAATAAGCACTTCAAAATATTGTCCACCGAAATGAATCTTCCAAAGATCAAATTTGATATTTTTACTTAAATTATGTATGTTCCTATTGTGTGGCCTTTGAAAAACCTTAAATTCAAAATAATTATGTTTTAATTCATCTGATCTGAGTGTTTTTTACATTAGTTTGTAAACCACATGAAAATAAATTCATGTCTTTGTAAAGAGCACTGATCTTTCACACCTGCCATATGCCTTTGATAACTGGATAGAATAAATTATTCATCAAATGTTTTTGATTGGATCACTTGATGATAGGAATCTAAACATGAGATCATATGATAAACATGTTTATCAATTTAAAGGGCCCACTATCTATATATAATGTACCAAAGAATTTTCTGTAAAACTGAATTTAAAATTTTTTGGATCCTTTGTAGACTGCATTAGATTGTGTCATGATGATCAGTCACTGATAATATTGGGTGTAATCACTGATATTTTGGGTTTTAGGAACAGCTCCAAACTTTCAGTTTTGTGTCAAATTCTATGAACCTGTTCCTTCAGAACTGAAAACAGATTACACAAGGTATTTATGATCTCAATACAGCTGGTGCATTAAATTTGGAAATAATTTGTCGAAATGTTTAGTTTAGAATTAATTAAAATATTTTTAAAATATCAAAGTTGCATGTGAGCCTGTATGGCTAATGCATTCATTTGGTTTTTACACTTGTTTTAACAAAAAAGTGCACTTGTACTGCCCTTGGCAAAATTATAAAATGTAAACTATATGTTACAGATTTAGCAGCATCTAATGGATATTTTTATGATCTTAATTAACTTTTTTTTATTTTGAACCGTCAGATTAATTTGGGTATTAATTAACCATTAAAATCCATCAACAAGTTTCAAATTCAAAAAATTGATAAAACCTTGACTTTATTTTTTATATTAACTAAGTGTCCTGTATCTCAATGAAGAGGAAGTAATATATTTAAGAAAATCTTAATTTTATAAAAAAAGTTATGTTTTTTTTTGTTTCAAGTTTTCACTGCCGCAAAAACACTCAGGTGTGCATAAAAACAGAAGTTAATCTTGTGGCATTGTGACAACCATTGCACGTTGGTGAGCTCACCTTATCAGAAGTTGTTTACTTTGTTTAAGAGCAAGTAAATGTGCCAGCCCTTAATTATAGTGCACATGGAATTTAATTTTTGTGATTTTAGCATTTTGCTAGTTTACTGCAAAGATGAAAGATAGTTTGCCTAATAAATTGATTCAATTTTCTTCCAAATACACAAAATTACTTGTCTAATGATTACTTGAAATAAGCATGGTCCTTAAAAAACCTCGGTACCTACAGGAAATCACACGGAAAAGTTTTTCCCTTGAAATAACTCATTCTATAAAAAGGGGAAAAGGTCAAGTATTTGAAGGAAGGGAAAAAAGAAAGAAAGAAAGTAAATAAAAAATATGAAGCAGTAAAGAATTGAAAAAAAAAATTCTGATTTGGAAACTCAACAAAATGTTATCAGTCAGTGTAAAAAAATAAATAAATTATATATATATTAATAATACTCATTAGATAAAGAAACAAATATTGAATATTAAGGAAAAAGGAAAAAATGTACTTAGTAAATAAATAAATAAATACTTATAAATACTTAGTTATAAATAAATAACACCATGTGTGTAAGTGACATGTTTATGAATTTGTAAGCAAAAATCTAAAATACAATTTATGCATGGGTAACAATTTTTGCTAATCAAGAATAACAACATTTATGTGTAAATTTTTTATTTCTGTTTGCAGGTATTTATTGTGTCTGCAGATCAGAGATGATATCAACACAGGAAGGTACAATTAGGATACAATTTTATTTTTATTGTATTTTCTTAGTAAATGAAATGAAATTTAATGAATTTATTATCACAGTTTTGATTAATATTAACTTTAGGGGAACTACAGGGAAAAAGTGAACTGCTTTTTTCAAAAATAGAAGAAGATGAGAAGAAGAAAGAATAAAAAAAACTACCCGGTAGCCATGCTGTATATCTGCAGATTCTCTGAAGAGCTGAGAATAATCCTAAAAGTATACAACAGCCAGGTCTATTTCAAACCCACCAATACGCTGAATCAACTTTTGATCAGGCCCAAGGACAAACTGGACAAATTCCATGTCACAGGTCCATTTTTTTAATTAATTCCATGGTAGGACTGTTCGGCATCCATATCAGAACATTAAACTCTTCGCTGAACAAGGATTGAGGCCGCCACAATCTCCAATCTGTAGCAACCTCTTCAGGAGCAGAAGGAGGGGGCCCCAGTCGAAGTTTGAATTTCCTGCCTCAGTCTTCCAAAGTTGATGTCACAACCAGTCATGCAACCAAGGACTCAGCAGAGGTTGAAAGCTTATGATTGTTTATTACTCTCAACCTTTCGAGCAGCTGAGATTTTTTTCTTTACACTTATGAAAAAAAATTGAAAGTATGCGATTTTGTTAGGAGAGCAATTTCTGGCTGACGTTTTTATATAGCTGTTGGAAATGTATCTAAATTGTTTGCAAAATTATGACCACTGTTGGTTATGCATAATTTTGGTTGTAAAATTTCAACCATCAATCCTCATCTGTCAGGGGTAGGTTGTAAATGGTAGATAAATAAATGTAAAAACTTACTAAAGTCGCAAATGTGAGCCTAGGGTTCCCCTTCTTTGTTTTTGAAGGGGTTGCCCTGCCCCATTTCATGGCCGCCCCTTCAAAAATAAATGCTAAAACTTCCGCCCTGAGTCCTCAAAAGCAGTCTTCCGCAGCACAGTCTTTGCCTTGGATCCTGAAGCTGGGTAATTTAGACTGCATATTTTGAGACAAGCTAAACTTAGTGTATAATGGTTAGAAAACACTCCAGAATGCATTAACATAGAGGTGAAATTTTGAAAATTTTCTTGGGGGTGGACCCTCGAGCTCCCCCTGCTCGGCGCACTGTGCCTTGGGTACTCGGGGGCATGCCCCTCGGGTAGTTGCTCCTGCCTTTTCTTATAAGGATGGAGAACGCTGGAGGACTGTACTAATGAAATGTTTTAAAATTTTCTAATATTTTTTTCTTTCAAGGCCCACTTTAAATTTAACCTTGATTTTCAGTTCCCTTTCTTTCTCGGTAAAGTTTTAAACTGTGGAAAAAAAGTTATTACTAAATAACTTAATATGAAAGTCCTTTTTTTAGGCTGCCATGTTCATTTGCTGCGCAAGCAACACTGGGATCCTATGTTGTACAAGGTAAGTGCTTTTCAAAAATTAGACTGCAGACAGTATATAATTTAACATACAGTATTAACCATCATCATATAATCTTTGTTTCATTTCTTTAGTTTCCATTGGGTTGGACATGAAATGCATTATTAGCTCTGCTGTTTTTTTATCTGCTGCAATATCGTCTGTTATGTTTTAATTTGACTTTCTCGTATCTTCCACTATCATTTTGCTCCTGGTCTTCTTTTGCACAAATCTATACAGGCTCTCTACCCCAAGTTTTATTGCTCTTCTAAGCATGCTATTTTCATCCGTAAGTTTTACATGACTATTTTACCATCCACCTTCAGTATCAAGTCCTGTGTTGAGTATGCTATTTTCATCCCTATAATAAGTTTTACATGACATAAAAACATCCACCTACAGAAAAGTTTCATCGCTGTGTGGAGCATGCTATTCTCATCTTTAAGTTTTGTTTATTACCAAACCATCCACTTTCAGTTCCATCTCTGTGTTGATCATGCTATTTTCATCCTTAAGTTTTGTTTATTACCAAACCATCCACTTTTAATTCCATCACTGTTTTACATTACCAAATTATCCACCTACAGAAAAGTTAAATATAATAAACTATGATAAGATTTATCTCTATGCAACATTTACAAAGTACTGCTCATCATGGGGATAAAAGTGTTCTTAAATCAGTTTGTTCAAGTAAAAAAGTGCACAAAACTATAGTCGGGCAACATGCCTTGGTGGTAGCAGGCAGTGCAGTAGATAAGTATTATCAGAAAAGATTAATGACTGAAACAACTTATACGTAAGGTAAAGCTATTTTAATAAAATTCTCTGAAATTCAAAGTACAGTATTCTGATAAAAATTATAGATAAATTATCTTAAAATAATTAAAAGTTCTTTAGTGGTTTCCATATTTTAACCACTAATAACTTTTATTAGTTAAGTTCCTTTTTTTCCAAGTAGGGTACTGTACATGTAACTTTATGTTTTGTTTTACAAATTAATAAAATAATTGTCTCAGAATAGAATTTCAAACATTTTCTATGAGGTATTGTATTTGAAAACTCTGTGTTTTAAATTATTGTTAAAGAATTTTCATGTGACTTTGTTAAGTGAGTCATGATTGTCATGTTTTAGCTGAGTATGGAGATTTTGACCCACATGAACACCGAGCAGGTTATCTTGATGGAATGATGTTTGCCCCAAATCAGGTCAGCATTATTTTACATAATTTGATACCCAGATCAATTACTGCATAATTTTTTTTTTATGTAGGTAGATACTAAGACTGAAAAATGTTTGTTAACTCTTTCAGTCCCAGTTGAACTAGAAATTCTCCCAACTTGAGTCCATACTTTTCATTGAACAAGTTTCAGAGAATTTCATGTTTAATCTTCATTAGTTTGCTTTGTTTGATCAATTCTCATATTCTCATTACCAAGTGAATTGTCTTATTTTATATTTGTTATGTACTGAGAAGTTGAGTGTTGATAAATGATCGGGAGTGAATCAGTAATAAGTGATCTGTCATGCTGAAGTGAGTTGATCAGGTCAATTCTAAACAATCACATGTAAAAGTGCATTGAGTGATCCTTGTGTGCATAATCTGTATTGTAACACATTTGATTTCAACCAATTAGAAGTCAAGTAGCACAAAAGACTCACTTCCATTTCATTGTGTGGGTTCTGCCAGGTTTCATTTTGACATTAAGGTCATTTATTAAGTATTTTTAGTCAGACAAATAGATCAATGCAAAACATGAACTTTGTAGCAATATTTGTATGCTTTGAGTATGTTTTGTTGTTAGTAATAGTTGACAACTGTAATTATAATAATCCTAAGTTAAATAAAATAAACTTTTTACCTGGATTCTTAGATTGAGTATTTTACTGCTTTTAAACAGTTAAGACTTGATGAATAATACAGTTTTATAAAAAATATATAGCTACAATATAATGTGCGCTCTGATCGGTTCAAATCTATGCTTTATGTACACCGATAAAGTCATGGTTTTCACTTGCTTGTTTTGCCACTTTTTTTGCTATATCAAAAGCATTAAAGCACAACGTTCTATGACTTTATAATCAGCAAAATAGAGCACTTGTGATGTTGGGAGACACACTTGAAACATTTAGTAAAATCACTTGCCTGTGGCTCTTTATTTTACAACGTTCTTGTTTCTCTAGCTCTCCCAACATCAAGCATGCTCTATTTTGCTTAATTGAAATCTAATAAATTTCCTTGTCTTTTAGACAATTGAACTCCTTGACAAAATAAGAGAGCTTCACAAGCAACACAAGTAAGTAATTTAATGGTCCGTGATATTTCTTAGTCCACCTGTTTTTTTTTCAGGCCTGTATGCTGGGTTGAGGTGTACTTGGGCTGTGCATTCACCCCTCCCAACATTGGCTAGCCAAAAAGGTCCACAAAATCCACTCAGACCTGCCAAGCTTCACGCATTTGGCGTGAAATTCACGCTTTTTTTCAAGTGTTTTTACAACACTATTTTTGCGATATTTGACTGAGTATCGCAAATATTCAGACAACTTCACGCCTAACTGTGAGCTACGATTTCGAGTGCAGGCTGGGGACTAGTTACTAGTAATTGCATCATTATCGATTGAATAGTCAACACCTGTTATTTGGTACTGTTGTTGGACCAAAATGGATGTTGCCATTACACTTAATTACACCCAAGAACACTCGAAGCGCTAAAGAGTAAAAGCAGGGGGCTAACACAGACCTTCGTAACTAAACTGTTAGAGCAGAAATTTGTGCAATCAGTATATGGTGAAAAGGAAAATAGAGTAACAATGTGTTTCCCATCTATGCAGCGTGTGCCACATCTGCTCACTAAAGGAACATGGAAAATATTTAACCTTAAACAACATTTTAACACTTTCGTTTGTAACTGACCAACAAAACTTTGTTTCCTTTCCAAAGACTAGGGGGAAACTAACTTTCGGTTCGGAATACAAAAAAAACTTACTTCCGGTTAGAGACCGAGCCGAGGTGAATGGTTCAGAAATTAATTTGAGGATCAAATATAGCTTATTTCCGTCAAGAAATTCTTTTGGGGGAAAGGGGACGGGGGACTTGCAACATGTACGGCCGTGAAGAAAAGTTCACGCATTTTCATTGGTAAAACTTGGCAGGTCTGTCTTCAAAATGATTTAAAACTCTCAAAGCAGACGAATGACATTTCAAAGTTTGATGTTATGTCTTCAGAACAGACAACAGCAGTTGATTCGCCTATAACTTTCGTTCTTGCTCTACTTTTCTTTTCACGGCACAATATGACAACACTTCGGCATTCTGTTCGCTCCTGTCGTCGTTTCCCACGACACACCAGTTAGTTTGATAGTGTGTGGCAAATACTCTAATGTAAGATTTGAAAAAACATTTCGAATTTCTCGAGAAACATTTCGTTATAATTCCTCAGAGAATAGTGTCAAGACAAAAACAGGCCATACAGCATACTTCATTGTCAGAGATATTGTGAAATAGTTCGGTTCCCGAAACTGACTGACATCTCGAATTTGCCGCGCTTTTCCCACTTCAGAATATTTATTTACGCATGCTCTCAACCAATCAAAGCTTAAAATGAGGTTAGAATATACATTATGGTAAGTACAGTGGAACTCCACTATAACGAAGACCCCGTTATAACGAACAACATTTGAAAGCCCGGAAGAATTACAGTAAAAGATGTGGAAACATACTCCGCTATAACAAACCCTGCTGTAGCGAAATCCCCGCTATAACGAATAGAATTTGACGGTCCCAACGTACAATTTACCCCGCTATAATGAATATGTTGTCCAGAAGTGCCTCGCAATAAGTGAAAACGACAGTTTTGAGTGTAGAATTCACAGCTTAGCTTTATTTCGGTTTTGACAATTGTACAATTTCTGTATACGAATTTTGAAGTTTAAATGTTCTGATTGTCAGCGCCTTACACATACAGTTTATAATTATAGTATCAAATGAATAAAGCACTGATTTCTACGTATAGACTATAGTATTGAATTTTTGGTACATTGTAAAATTAATATTTTTAATGTTAACCAGAGAATTCGTTATAACGAGGTCTTCGCTATAACGAAACCCACCTCTTACGAATACATTTTTTCGTTACCGTGGCACTTCGTTATAGCGGGATTCTACTGTATTACTAATTTATGAATTTAGTTCGGCACATGTGAAGATCGCCGTTTAACCCAGAGTTGAACCTAAGTCGTTATTCCCGACATATCGAGTCAACAGTTCGACCGAACTCGATCCAAATATAAAACGTCGATCTTAATTGAGTCAAACGTCGAACTTCACATGCAATAAACTAGCTGAATTAGGTTCGGCACATGTGAAGATCGACGTTTGACCTAGCCCTAACTTTTTCAAAACATTTTTTGGCCCGATTCACACCCTTTCATATGATGCAACTAAGAAAAATTTCAATGTTTTGCTTTGTTTTTCGCTTTTTTGGAAAGATCGTAGAAGTTAAATTATTGTCCTCTCTCTTCACTGAAGTTCCGCTTGATGGAACCATTGACCACATCATTCATGAAATCTATAGACCAACAACAAGTTACCACAACTCAGCTCAAAGTTACTTTTCAGACGCCTTCTCAGTAATGTAACTAGAAACACAGTTTTCAGTTTAAATGACAAGCTATATAAACAAATCAATGGATGCGGTATGGGCGATCCATAATCTCCAGTCCTTGCGAACACTTCATGGCGAAATTAGAAGCTGATGTAGTTCGACCCTTCAACCCGCCATTTAATGATCGGTACGTTGTTGTTAAAACAAATTATGGTAAATTCAATATACGATTGGCTGGTGCAGCATTGTGGAATTCACTGAATGAAAATTTAAAAAAGGAAAAAAAAGAAAACTTTACGAGCAAATTATTTAATACCTTCATTAGTAGCTATAAAGAGCAATAATTTAATTAGGCCTTTAATTAACATCTTTATTTTGAATTTGTTGCCTATTATTATTTTTATTTTTATTATTATTATTATTATTATTTATTTATTTTTATTTATTTTTTTTCCCAATACTTTTTTTTCTGACCTTTAAAAATTGTAAATATATTAGTAGCTAATTGTGTAGTTCAGTTTTTAACTGTTACAGTCAGCCAATGCCCAAAGACAGAAATTTATTGTGTATTAAGTGTTAAATCCAATGTAATAGGAGGCATTATTATTAAACTCATTGTCATTGTCATTGATGATTGCTTCTCTAAGTAAAGGACGAGCCCGATGCTCTATTTGAACGGTTAAGGCGCTACCACGGTGGTACCTAACACTTTTTTTATAAAATATTATCTTTTTTTTATTTCTAAAACCCGGGTTACATACAATGGGTAAAGATTTTGGATATTAATAAAAGGTTACTCAACTCAGTACAACTAAAAGACAACAGCTATCGCTTAAAAATGGGATTCACTACTTTCCAGCTCATCTTAGTGGACGCACAAAGAAATTTCTAATAAAGTCGTATTCGTTTGTTTTTTTCTTTTTTCACTGCTCGATAGAAAATACTAAATGTTTAACTAAAAATATAATTGAAACATTGCATCACAATGTTTATGAAATGGCTGAATTCTCTGCCTTACCGCATGCTAGTAAGAATGTCGAGGTGTATCCAAATATCGAAAATATTTATGCCAGCTATGGGGTCACGAATGTTTTCCGCACAAGTGAATAATCAAGTAATACTAGAAATGCCAGGCAAGGTGTGCAAACTCAACTGTTTCTTCATGTGTGCGTCATTTCTTTTAAAGCACGTAGCTGCGTTTTTCATGTTTTTTAAGTTATTTTCTTTCGATATCTCTCGTTTTTTTCATAAATTGGTAAAGCATTGAAGAGTATCATAAAAAACAGCATGAAGCAAAATATTGTCAGCACCATGAACGAATTCAACGATACAAATTTACAGAGAAAAATTAACAAAAACAAGTAAAACAGCACTTTGTAGGACGCCAGAAAGCGAAGACTGATCCGAGCATATATCCTTCCTGATGGAGACTGGCGACGAGTGATAGGTGAATTTGACAGAGGATCCTGTGAAGGACTCGAGGTGAGAGCTGGTGACACATAACACGCCACAGTGCCAACCAAACCAGGCTTGTTGTATATGCTCTCTAAGATTCCCTCCAACTACATGTGAATAAAGAATATCGTATTAAGTCATCGGCAACCCTATCATTACTAGTAAGTACTATAAAGAAAAACAAATAAATAAATACTTAACGAACTAATGAAAATGCCACTCAGTGATTCCTTTTGGCCTGCGTTTTCAGTGCGTATATTTACGCATAGACCTTATTCATAAATGGCGGCGATTTCGATATTCTTTTGTATTAGCCTTACTAGCCTCGTTTTGAGTAACATTTTCTTTTGAAAGTTTAACCCAAGAACGCGGCTAGGTAGGCTAATTTGAATGAAGACAAAAGGATATTAAAACGGCCGCCATTTATGAATAAGGTCTATTACATTAATTAAATATCCATTAATTTCTGCCTGAGAGGTACACTGCACCATTAATATAATTTTCAAAATAAATCACTGGCCACTGGCTTAATTATTGGAAATCAACTACGTCAACGATTAAATATTTCTCCGATATTGAATTACAATATTCCTCAAACAACTTTCATACACAGAGTCCAAGTTCGTATTTCCAAGCGGACATGTAATTCATTTTCAAAAGAATCATCATCTTGACTCAAACTATTGCCATAGCAACCCTAAATACCAACAGAGTGAAACATCCCGTGAAACTTAAAGGAAACATTTCGCATTCCCTGGGATAACCACCACGTACCACATTTTCAGTTTAAATACCTTTGAGTTCAGGAAGAGAGATACTCGGTGGAGAAGCCTCACAAGGCAGGCGTTCTCGAAGCTGCGGATTGGTTGAAGTTCAGGGTCGCCTGTGTATCGTAACTCAAACTTTCTGATACCATTAATAACCTGTCAAGAGTAAGAACTCTTATTGGTTCTAGCCTTTATATGGAAAGGTATTAGATGACGTCACTGTGTTGGTTGCTAGTGAACAGAGACACAAGAGTCAAGATTTTAACTCAACAGAACCTGGCCAAAAGACCAAAGCGATAAAACGTCTGTCACTATTAATACTTGTAGTTTTTTTGGTTATTGTTCGGCAAAAAACCTTAGAAATGTTTAGTGGAAAACCCGCAGAGTACCGAGGTGATGACGTCACAAAAGGTTTATTTGTGAAATTACTAATTTGAAATGAAACAGAAAGACTTTCAATATCTCAAACTGCTTTACAAGAAATCGAAACTTCAAACCTGTCTAAAAGGCAGGTTTGATAAATCAAAATCACGTGATCGATTTTCACCAATTATAGGGACGAAAAAAGTCAGAAAATAATAAAAAAAAGTTCAATTTCAACTGCGAAGATCTTTTTTACTTTTTGCAAACTGTTAGGCTTAGCATTACAAAAAGGAATCTTTAATATACCTTTGGCTACATTAACACTTAAATAAAACGGTTATCAAAAAGAGATATAAAAAGCCATTGTAATCAATATTTTGAAACTAATTTAGTTGCAAACTTGGCCGCAGTCTACTTACAACTCCTTATTGCTCGACAAGTACCTGATATTTTCCATGGGACGTCAGTACCAGTCCACGCTCGGTTTCCACACAATCCGGCAGCGTGGAGTTAGATGAAGTTACGTAAGGGGTTGGTCTGTTATTACGTGATATGCTAGGCTGCCATTCTAAGGTTCCATCGACAGAATCGGTTGCATGAAGGGACAACTTACAACAGAAAAATAAAAATAACGCAAATGAATCCAAGGAAGAAAAAAGATATTAACTTGATATATAATAATAATAAATAAATAATGATAACGGATAAGACCGAGTTATCACCTCTCGTACTAGGTTTCTTTAGTAGAAATACCAATGTAATAGGATACCACTAATTAGGTCGCAACGTTATCTTATAGAAAAACAACAATTTTGGCTACAAACAAAAACATTAATAACAATAACTGTTATAATTGAGACAATAAGAAATGAAAATAATATGTACTGAGAACTGATAAAAAAGCAAAAAATGTATATACTCAGAAGAAAGTGGGCAGACCAAAGACTACGCAGAGAAGGTCAGCGGAGAAGGAGCAATAAAAAGCCGGATGGAAGCCTTGGGAGAGAGCAAGGAAAGTCGCAATAGATCGAGTTAAACGGAGGAAGCGTATCGAGGCCTTATGCACAACAGAGCGCAAAGTGGATAGGTGAGGTGAGGTATATAATTACGGTAGAACGTATAAATACGTACTTTCATTTAGACGTGTACATCTTAATAACAATAAAGACTTTATTTAGGTGTGAAGTCTTTCTAGTCGGCCATATAGACCTACTAATTGGGGACAACATCTTTACCACCCTAAGGTGGATGGAGACCTGTCACATGGTGGACGCATTCACACATGAACACAGACACGAATCCCCGAGGGTCAACGGTTTAACGTCCTTATCCGAGAGGACGAGAAAGTTTAACTATTTGCAGATGTTAGAGCAAAGGTAGCACTTTCTCCTCAACTAGACGCATACACACGCGTTTATTCGGGCTACCTAATGCTTGGATTCATAGTGATGGGTCTAAAATTTATTTATGCCAAATTTTGTGCTCGTATCACAAAATGTTTGAATGATTCGGCCTAAAAATTGCCGTAAGCCGTTCTGCTAACAACCTCAGAAACGCGCGCTATAATTCAATGTCTAAAAACAAAGTAAAGAATATCTCTTATATCATTGTCATTGTCAATTAGAAGTTCACAAAAAATCAAGAACCATTTTCCTACCATAAAATCTATTCTCGTCAGATCTGTAAAAACTGTGAGAACTGCCAGTCCGCAAAGGGTACGCTTGAGAATTTTTTTTATGGTTGAAAGCATTTCATGGAAGTTGACAACTCGCTTGAATTTGTTTAGTTCTTTCTTTTATGGAACTTTAACTATATGTTTAAGTATAAAAAGAACTTTTTACACAAATTTGGGTTGTAAAAAAGCAAAATGCTAAGAAAAATAAAGAAATAAAACAAAAATAACTTTTTAAAATATGTAGTGTCTAGACTGCACCTCTTCAGTTGACGGTAAAGTTTGAAAACATGAAGTTTATAAAGATATTGCAAAATTTTATAGATCTAGCCTTTTACAAGTCGAATAAAAAATTACAGATATCAGCAGGAAGAATAATGTTTAGGGCAATTCATATTTGACATCGCGACACGTGTGACAAACAGCTGACCGTAAACTTGTTTTTGCCGTAAAGCAAAGCACAACAATCTGTCCAGCATTTGTACAATACTTGCGGTAATTGCAAGGAAAAATTATCCCATTTTGAAGTCACGAAAAAGCTCTAGAAACACGTCCCGTATTGAATTGACAGGAATTTGAAGCGAGTTGACTCAAACTTTCGCCATGTCCATCATTAATTTGTGTATACTTTGACCGTCGGAGCGAGAAGTTCATTGGAAGACATCTTTTAGAAAAGTAACTGTTAAACTTGTTCATTAGCCCCCGACACAAAATTCGACATATTGATTTGACCATGGGAAAACCGCTGACCGATTACAACGCAGGCTTACACGTTTTCGACGTCGTCGATCGATTCATAGATAGATTGGAAACCCAAACCTAGACTCGGCCTACCAAAGGTAACCCGAGAAATTACCTTAAGATCCTGAGAGCTTGTCCGGCCGGAAATCGAACCCCAAGCCTCTCGACTGTTTTCTTACCAACTATGCTAACCACGCAGCGGTAACAGCAAGATGCTGTACAATAAGTGAAGCTAAAGGATTAATTAGGAGGTGCACAAACCTTTCCCAAAACAGCTAGGTCACGGACTGTTGGCTCGAGGAATGAGAGAACTTTTCTGTCCTCTGCTTTTCGATTGTAACTGCCGTTGAAATCTCCTTCGAAGAAAGATTTTAACCAGCCCATCAATGATTCATTGGTGCTGCGTGACTGATTCAGCTGCAGGCACTGTTGATTCGTCTTTATCTGGCTTATGGTGAAAGAAACTTTCGAATAAAGCTCCTTTATCTAAGAAAGAAACGAGAAAACATCTGATATATTTTGTTAAGGGCAAAAGATTTTAGAAAAGAATCATCATGAAGCGACGACATGCACCAATGTGGTTTGAGAAACTTTATTATGTGTTTGCCGTTATTGCGTTTGAAAATAAAACGCAAAAGGAAACAATATTTAAAAATTCAGTAACAGTCACACAAAGACGTGTAAATGATGGTAGAAAGCAACTAAATGGTGAGAGTTCAACGTTTTGGACAGCCAAAAATTAAATATTGTCAAGCACACTTGCTACGAACCCTTTGACTTCCTTGCTCATGCAATACTGGCGTATAAATAAATGAAGGTCCTTCGATTTCTAAGACGTGTGTTCGCAATGAAGCAACTGCTGAGTTTGTCAAAGTTGATGGTGATCCACGAAAGGGTCCCTTTACTCCATTAGAGGAAAGTAGCAAGTGGTCCTCACCTGTAAAGTGATCATCATCACCATTAATCATTACAATCATCCATACCATAAAGAGAACTATTATCATACTATCATCCGTATCATCATACAATCATCCATACCAGAAAGAGTACTATCATCATACTATCATCCGTATCATCATACTATCATCCATACCAGAAAGAGTACTATCATCGTACTATTATCCGTATCATCATACTATCATCCATACCAGAAAGAGAACTATCATCATACTATCATCCGTATCATCATACTATCATCCATACCAGAAAGAGAACTATCATCATACTATCATCTGTATCATCAAACTATCATCCATACCAGAAAGAGAACTATCATCATAACTATATCTACTGCAGCTCAAATTAAGCAAACACCAATCGATATACTAAAAGAATAACCAAACAACAATCATTGTTTCCAACCAACCTTCTTCGATTATACCCAGTAGGCCCGGTTGTGCAAGAACCTGGGACAAAATAAAAGCAAATCGAAGTTAACACATTTGAAAATGTAATAATCAGTTGAAGAACCCGAGGTAGAACTACTTATTATTTTTTCCGAACAAAATTAGTTACAAATACTGCAATAGAAGCATTTCGGACTTTGATCGATTGCGTGATGTGGTGCTAACTGGGTGCCATCTGCCACTGGACTTTTGAAAGACTTATAATATATTCATTTTAATTTAATTTAATTTAATTTATTCAACTTTAATTATGCAGATCCTCACACAATATTACCACAAATAAATAAACAAAAAAAAACTGTAAAAATACAAGATCTGAATAATTAGGTCAGTTTAAACAGAATACAAAGATTCCTTTCCTTCATTTGCTACAAAATGTGAGTATATAGAAAAGCTATTAATAGCTAGGTTAACCAAAAAGTTATCAAGCAACAAGTCAGTATAAATAAAGAGAGACTAGACTTCATGAAACGTTTATTGAGGTTATACCTTGGCTGTTCGAAATAACAGCTGGACATCCTTTGAAGAGAACAGATCAAACCTGGTCGAACGGGACATAAACTCCAGCAATAATGCAGTGTAGAAGAGATAGTTATCCATTACAAAAGGCTTCCTATAGAATAAAAACTCGTTTTTAGTCATAAGTATATGAAGCATGGAAGCAACTGTTTTTTGATGGACGCAATATGCAATTATGTGACTCCAACCGATGTAAACAAATTTCAAAGACAGACTAACTAACAATTAAATCCATATCCGAAATAAAACTGGTAATATTGTCCAAAAAGCTTAAGAAGAACGTTTCACCAGCAGGACACCAGTCTATCCATCTCCACCTTTATTTATCTCTAATTATAAACTTTTAGATAAAATGTCCTTCATCTTTTCGTTACGAACAGCCACTGGTCCTTCAATTTTGTTACACTGCGTGCGTGTATTCTTACAAAAACTAAAAAAGTCATGTAAGCTAACTAGCTGCAAACTAGGTTGAGCTGCGTCAGTGTTTCTAAAGAAACCTTTAAGTTCTAAATATTTAAATTATACACCGTATAAAAGGAGAAAAAATCTAAAGGCCTAATAAATGTTCCAAACGTCAGTAAGTATTCTCCCTTCTAATACGGTGTATAATTTACATGTTATCACTAAATTGTTTCTTTAGAAACACCGACGCAGCTCACACTAGTTTACCACTAGTTAGTTCCTCTTGAAGATAATTTACTGTGACCATTTTATAACATTTCAGATGCCGAACCTTACCAAGCTACTCTGCAAGGAAATGGCAGTTTTTTAATCCCATTCCCCAGAACCTGTTCTAATTTAGCATTATAACTTTTCAATGTTAAACTGGCCAAACCTGCTTCGTTAGCCTCTTCTCTAATACTTAACATTCTACCATTGATGACTTTGATAAGTTTGAACGTCTTATACATAGGAAGTCCAATTGGGTCTCCACCGAGAGAAGATTTGCCTTTCTATACCTTTTCATCAATAAGAGCTGTCGTAATATATCTAATCTTAATTCTAATCGCAAACTCAGCAATTCTAATCCTTCTAAGGACAAATGGACGACTCTACCTAACATGCATCAGCATAACCGTTCCGACATTGTTGTTAAGCCCACCGACAAAGGTACCGCTGTTGTTTGGCTACCATGTAAACTTTCCATGAAATCCGATCCAATGAAAGGAAGAATATTAATCGTCTCAAAATTAACTCAGCCAATGCTAAAATTTTGAATCTGAAGAACGCTTATTTGCCATTCTTTCCAAAACAGCATTATTATTATTATTATTATTATTATTATATCGCTCACCATTGTACCCAGGCCACTGCAATTCTCGACTCATCATTGTCTTTCTTATGTCCAAGTCGGTTGTAATTAGCATATCTCCAAGGCTGAACGTAACTTAACCATGTTTCCAAAACCTTTTGTTAAAAACAAAATATCCCAAATAAAGGTTAACCATTCAATTCACCAGCTTGTAACGAATACAAATATATAAATTCATCAAACAAGAACTATCTGAAGTATGTATTCTTTACAATTTACTGTTAAGACTGGAAGAAAAGAAAACAAACTGACAAAACTTAGCTTCAACAGTAATTCATATACTTACAATTCTGAAAGAAGGGTCTAATGGCCAATGTGCAAAGCTATGCTTAAGAAAGCAGTACAACTTCTTCTGAATAACCTGAGGAATCACAGTTCTGGTTGAGGAAAAAACATTGACAATAATATTAATGTATTTAAGAATGCTACTGATGGGTTTCCTGGCTTAGAAACATAACAAACGTTTGTCAAAGAACCAACTTTGTATGTTTAAAGATTATAGCAAGGTTTTGCCAAAATGTTATGATGCACCATTTTTCAAATCTATATACACTTGGTTTTTATTCCAAGAGCTGAAAAAATCCTTGTGCATTTCTGAGCATTTTTGGTAAGACTTTCAATTCGTTTTCACTATCACCCCCTAGTGCTAATATAATATTATTTGCAAATTATCCCTGTCTTTATCATTATGCATCATTATCATCACCATCTTCATGCATCATCATCATTATCATGCATTATCACCATCATCATGCATAATCATTATCATGCATCATAATCATCGTCGTTGTCATCATACATTCTCCTCCTCAATATCATCACCATACATCATCATTGTCATCTTTATCACCATCATCGTCGTTGTCATCATATATCTCCATCTCCATCATCATCATCATCCTTACCATTATCCTCATCACCTTCACTATCCTCCTCCTAATCATCATCATCGTCGTCGTCATCATCATGATCATCATCATCATCTCACCATTATATTCATTATAAACCTCATCACCATCTTCATGTTCCTTCCTCATTATCATTTGCCTCTGTCAATATCATGTATCAATACCATCACCATCATGCATCATCATCATTGTCACCATCACCATCATCATCACTATCATAATCATCATCTCATCATAATCATCAGCGTCATCATCGTCGTTATCATCATCATGTTCCTGATCATTATCCACCTGAACATCATGTATCATCATCTTCATCATCAACTTTCACATCATGTATCATCATCATCCTCACCATTTTCATCCCCCTTCTAACCCTCATCATTATCCACACATCATCATAATCATCATTCATTGTTACCGTAATCACTGTCAAAATAATCTCAAATTATCATTTTTAATACATACATATATCAGAATTTTAACACCATACAAATTACCATCATTATCACAAAAGCCACCACTACTATCACAATTAAAATTCTCATCACCATAATGGGTTGTATTCATTCTCATCAAATAAGATATGTTTATAAATGACCAACCTCTTAAATTCATCAGTGGCCGTTGGAAGTGACTGTAATGGTAGATGGATTGGATCAGGCCCATTAGCATACACATACATGTGCATGTGTTTAACCAGCATTCGAACAACCATAACGTGTTCAATGGTCGGCAAAAAATATTCCTTTCAAAACAAAGGTCAAGTCAAGAAAACCAAACCAAACAAAAGAAACATTTTCCAAACAACGAATTCTACCTTTAAACTTCATATTTATATTTTATACATAAACGACACTTTCAATACCGTACCAGTAAATATATACCATAAAATTGATTTACATGTCATTCAGTGTTATTTCTAAAAAAAAAACTTGCAGCTAACAGTAAATCATTTATGATAATAGAAAATGGTACAGATGATTTTACGGACGCCATCCCACACACTGATAACTAAAATGCAAGTACTTCATATTGTACAGTATCTACCTACTCACCTGTCCATGTGAGAGGACATTGGAGCTTACTGAGTCCATCGTGTTTTGGTTGAGCCAGAATTCACACAAAATCTGTTTAAAGAAAAAAAAGGCAATATGCAAGCCAGGTTGATTGAAAAACTAACAAATTTAGATATTTACTTTGTACTAGAATCTTCATTTGCTAGTGTATGCCAAGTAGCAAGTGGTAGGAGACTCAGTAGGGAGCAGTAGATTGCTGTAGTTAATTGAAAACTGGTCGATTATCTTGTCTTTTTTTCTATTTAGACAGTTTTTAAAGTAATTAGTCCAAGGAATCTCCTCTTTGGATATTCTGACGATGTACAATGTACATATGTTAATTAGTTTCATTTCTGAAAACGTCTGGATAGCGGTTTCAGGTTAAAAAAGTTTATTCAAGAAATTTAATCATATTTGCAGTAACTTCATTAACTTGTAATAATGCAAACAAGCAAGACAACAGCAAGCTACTGCAAATAAATTATAGTAGTTTTAGTATAATCTTTCACATATAATATATATTCATTTCCTAAAAATAATAATCTGTACCCTTGTTTAAAAGTAGGCTACATTCACACAAAGAGTTATGTTCCAAAAAAAGAGGTATGATATTAACCTTACCCTTTCTTAAACCTATGCGGACGTGATTGGCACAGTTTGTAAGATCTCTGCTTTCCAACCACAAGGTCCCGAGTTCGATGCCTGGCACTTTGCTGAAATTCGAATATTTGTGTGACCTTCCTTTCCGTTTAAGCCAACTCAGCTTTCCATCCTTCCGGGGTAGGTAAATGAGTACCAGCGTCTGCTGGGAGCTAACCT
>JAOTRI020106731.1:0-13469 GCA_028564885.2 Zoanthus sanctaehelenae | reverse complement strand
GATTTCAAGACAAAATGTAGAAGGTCCGTAATCTGGGTTGGTGTGAGTTTTGTGCGGTCTGCTAGGCTTGGGTCGTTCAATTTCGGTAACGATTTGCGATCGTCTCAAGTTCGGGAGGCGCATTCATGTATTCGTTTAATAGTCGTCCAGAAAGCTCTTATTCGGCTACCAATGAAAGACGTTCAATATATGTCAAGTGATATGGTTCATAACTTCGACACGCGTCCAGCATATTAGTCAATGAAAAATAGTCAAGATAAGGCAAGAATTTTATTGCTGCATGTAGTCCAAGACTACCCATTTATACATATCTATTCCATTTTCATGTAAAATATGATAGCGAGGTGTATTGTAACTATTTAACATACATAGAAAACGGACCGCACTCTTACTACAAAGTCCAGCTTTGACCAGCCTCCAATCGCATTGTAAGGTCAAACCGGAAGTACTTTCTAAAAACTTTTAACACCATGACAGAAGTTGTAAACGAAATTTTTTCCCTACCATCACAAGGTAATGTTTTAAAAATACGTAAAAACCTAAAAGTCGCCTTATTGAGTTGTGATCGTGTAACACCACCTTAACAAAATCGTCATAGCTACCAGGTTCTGTGAATGTGTATAACCACTCTCCTTTCCTTTCAAGTTTTTCAACTCTCTCTTCTCCGATTTTGAAAGGAAAATAGAGCTAAGCGCAACTGCGCATCCTTCAGCACCAGTTCGACAGTATTATGTGATGCAATCGTGGGTATGGGAAAGAATGCTGACCCTTGATCATGCACTATTTGGAATGTCTCTGACACAGCCCGATGTGCAAGAACTCCCCTTTATTCCCCATAGGCAGAAAGTACCAGCTAACTGTGGTTAACAGGCAGTATCAGGATTAATTAGGGCTTGAACACTCGGTACGGCATTCGCATTCCCCCCCCCCCTCCCCCCTGTGACCCGGATTCGATTCCGGTCTGGACTAATCTTCGAGCAGTCTGTTTTCCTCATAATTAGTTGAAGTTGGTTATGAGCAAAAGAGACAGCACGCAATTTACATCTGGACCAAATTATTTTTGAGAAGGGATCGGTTGTGGAATAAGGCCGTTTCGGGCAAGACGGTGCTATTGGCCCCAGCAGTTCGGAAAATACTATTTCTAAGGGTAGGAGGCACAGGAGAGGGTGGAGGAGAAGAGGGAGGTGGGAAGTTAAACACTCACGAACTATTCTATTTAGATGAAAGCTTCACATTCTGCAACAAAAATTGCACGGCATACACTAGCATGAGTTACGAGCCTGCCTAGCTAGAGTTCTTGTGATGAGGAGTTAAGTCAAGAAGAGATGTCGGTTGAGTGCGAGAGATTGGAGAGATTAAGAGAAAGCGGCAACTTTATCCCCACAGGTCGATCTTTTGACCATCGTTTTGAAGCTTCAACAGGTTTACATCATTACAATATTAGTGACTATCATACAATACCCTGGTTCCGCGGGATGCCTTGGCAGGCCACGGTGAGGTTTGCCCGGGGTTCCTTTTCATCGTCTATGCAAAATTAATAGTGATTTGATTGGTTGACACGTCACCGCTGAAGCTACATGAATTGGGAAAAAACGTGAAGGCATGCACAAGATGACTTTAACAGGAGTAAAAGTATTGTAATTCCCGAACACTTCGTTCTTTTGCCATTCATATTGCAATTTTACCTCAAGTTTTAATGCCATTTTAAAACATCATGCAGAATCTCGTTCAATCTCGTAGAATACCCCAATAAGGATATAAGAACAGGGAAGAGAAACTATTTAAAACAGTACATTTCCTAGTCTATTAAGGATTTTAGGGAAACGTGTGTTCGGCGCCTTTAAATAACCGAGACCCGTCTGTTAAGGGAAGGAAAACCCCTCCAGAAGACCAATGGCCCTCCATGTTGGGGGTTGGCCTTGGGGCCAATCACCCCATCCCCTAGAACCAGAGTATTACAGAAACCACAAGTGGCACTACGTGCCCGAGGAGGTTGAATGATGTTGATGAAGAAACGATGACGCCAACAATGACGGAAACGGAAAAGAACAATAGTAAATACAATAGATGCACGTTGAAATGTACCGAGCTTGGCACCTGCACGTTGTTATCGCTAAAATTACAACATGCAACTTTTTTTGAGTTGTAGAGATTACGAGGACATTACATGAAACTGTTTAGCTTCGCGAAGAAATTGTTTTACTATTCATAAAGCGTAAAAGAAAGAAGCTAAACAATAACAATGATTCCCACAAACAAAAGTGAAAGCCAGAAAGGTGATTTTTCGGAGCAGTCGTCGTTGTATATTTTGTCCTGGATGCTTAAGGTCCCTACTAAGATGGGAGGGGACTGGTATGGGCTAACTGGGGCGGCAAATATGGCCGAGCTTTCCGCCTGTATGGATGCTCGTGCAAACTAGAGAAACAGATGTGCAACTCGGCTGTGGCCGCCCCAAGTAAGAAGGTAGGTACGGTAACGGTGACGACAAAGAACAATAGCCTTAATACTAACAGTAATAACTGCAGTATTTGTATAGCGCTTATCCTATAAAGCTCTAAGCGCTTTACAAATATATACAGGTTTTAACAGTTGAGGGTCTTACAGAGTCCGCTGACCGCTTCACATGTTATGGCGCAGATTGGCAGCCGATAAAAGTGCCCTCAGTTGAAGAGACAGACGACAACACCAAGATCACCACCCTGCACTTTGCGAGAAGTGTGTGGGTTCTTTTAAGTCCCTCAACAGAGAGATCGAGAGACTGGACCTACGGCTTAACGTCCTTATCCGAGAAGACGTGAAAGTCTAACTATTTGCAGGTGTCAGAGCAAAGGCAGCGCTTTCTCCTCAATTATTTTAAAACCTCGAGTCTTGGTCCGGCCGGGAATCGAACCCGAGACCTCCCGTACAGCAGACCGGTGCCTTACCAACTGGGCTAACCAGGCGGCAGTTATTTAGTGAAGACAACAATGGCACGCTGGGATGTAACAAGCTGACCGCCTGTCGTTTTCACTGATACACTTTTGGGGTTCTGTGGAAAAATGGAATGTCAAACAAGGCTGAACCTTTTAGCAATCTTGCGCAAAATCGAAAAGGAAAAGTTATTGATGATCTACTATCAAAACACTAAACAACCAGAAAAAGTATTTTTCCTCTACTGCCGTCGTCTTAATCTAGTTTGGATTCTACTTCGTGTGGAGGACACAGATTTTTAAACCAATCAAAAGATAAAGCTTACCCTAACCTTATTTCAGCCAATCACGAACCTTGTACAATTCTGTGTCCTCCACATGAAGTAGTACCCCCTATTCACCTAGAAACACTTTTGATTGTGACTTGTATGATGGCTGGTCTACACACGGAATCGCCTAAAGGAGCCTTGTTATAGAAGTTTCAACGGACTTTGCCCAACTTGTAAGACTTAACTAGTGTATATGATCACGATAATATCTGACAGCATAGTTTATAGCACAATGAGATGAGCTCTTTCACCAATGATTTATATTAAATCGTGTAGTTTTTAATATTCCGTATAAATTCGATAAATTATTTTATTAAAATAAGAAAAAGGGGAAATAACTATTCCAGGAAAAAGAAACATAGAGCACCACAAACAAACAAATATTTTAAATGTCATTACCAAAAAATAAAAGATTTCTTTAGAAATAAACGTTCAATATACTTCACAGAGAAACCCTACCGACATATTAACAGCACAAACAAGACATCTGGACAGCATTATCATAAACATGAACAACATGAAAACTGAAACAAGTAGTTAGACATAATTTATAAATAAATAATTTACGACAATACCTCGAAGAATACTAAAGGCGTATATATACAACACAAGATTATAATACTATATACAATATATGTATACAGTATAGGATAGTGATATTATTTAAACAAGCTGCGTTCATCAAGACATATATGTAAAATTCATGATTTATACAATTTCAATAAAATACGTGCAAGTCATGCAAGATACAAAAATACCCACAATGCAGCGCGTACGCGTTAAGATTATCAAAACCACACTATTGTGAAGAGGTTGTACTTTTGGTGGGCGTCGCAGATGTCACTGTGGATGATTTAGAGACAAGGGGGACTCTGTTCGCATGATTTGCTATACTAAAGATAAACTGCATACAGCCAACTTTTATATAGCTCCCATGATGCAACAGTGCAGTGCCTTCCCAGCCTGCCCCGCTGCCTCCAATTAAATTGGAGCTACTCGTTGTACAGTTACAAGTCTTTGTTATCTTCTGTACTCCTAAGCCCACAGTCCTTCGCGCTTCTCTAGCTTTCGGATTTTGCTTTTCCTGTGCTGCAGTTAAAAGCCGCTCTTTTGAAACCTTTTTTGGGTCAAGATCTTTCGCGGAGGTCACTTGTTTGTTCGGTTTGTCGGAGAAGTCACAAGAGTATAATACGTTGTCTACATAAGTTCCATGCTCACTGTAGTTTATCAGCTCATATTGCTTTGACGACTGAAAAATAAAGCCAAAAATAATCAACAAAATCATGACAATAAATATAGAAATAATACAAATAACAAAAAAAGTGAATTACGTGGGAGTCAGGTTGGCATAGTGGTCATCAGTCGTGCCTCCCACCTCAACGACCCGGGATCGATTCCTGGGCTCGGCATGTCGGCTATGGTTTTTCTTCGGGTACTCCTCCCTCAACAAATTCGACTTTCACGCCAAGATCTGAGCCGTCGAGCGATTAAACATTAGCCTCTGACAACCACTTCCTTCGCAATTGATGTTAAATAAAGTGTTATTTTTATTACTATTACTATTACTATTATTATTATTATTATTATTATTATATAACCACAATACATCATCAAATTCTGTATGTAAATAGTGTGGCGAAGTGTGAAGTCACAAAAACTACAATTTGTGAACTTGTGCGATTTGTCAAAATTATCCGAGAGATCAAGACATGAAATGCATCCTTGCAAAAAATCAGAATGACGGCGAGATATTACCACAGTTATGCTCCAATAATTCCATACAAATCCTTCTAAAAATGGCTTGGTTCATAAAGTCATGAACTAAGCTAATTCATAAGGATTTTTTGGGAGTCAGTGCAGCATAACTATCACTGATGGTAGCAAAATGCTAAATTTTGGATTGAAGACATTTTTCATCTTCAGTTTTCTGAATATTACAACCAAATTAGTGATTTCACAAATAAAATTTTTGTAACGTCATCACTTCGGTACCCTACAGCAAAGCGATTCAGTGTTCTCCACAGGCTGTGGGTCCTGTGGTGCCTCACCGCTTTGTAAAACACCAATCTGTAATTTGTCTATACCTTGCGTGAGGCTCAGGTTCGATTTTCTCCCTATCTTTTCTTTGGGAACTCAAAACAACCTACACACTTGTCAAAAAGAGCAGGGTAGTAATCCCGGTGTGGTAATATGCATGCTATATCGACGGCAGGTCGTACCGAAGATGTGAGCTGCAGCAGCGGAATATCTAGTGCCCAAAGCTGTTAAAATTTGCGACACAAAATTGTAACCAGGTTAATTTGTAATCTCAAGAAGAGGCTAAAGTGCCTATGAAACGAAAAAACTTCAAACTCAGGCTGTTATTAGCAAATAATAATTTTACTTAGGGACTGTTTACATGGAGAAAGATAGCCCTTCTGCTGGGGCCAGCCCTATTATTAGGGTGCCCCTTTGCCCACTGTGTTTTGTCGTTCCGTTTACAAGCAAGGTAAGGGCACCCTAGTGCTAGGGCTACCCCACCGGCTTGCTATGGTTGGCTCTAGAACAGGGGCCATCTTTTTGTTTGTTTAGTGCATGTAAACGCTCGCGCTAGGGTTGGCCCTACTACTAGAGCTGACTTTTCAGTGAGATCACATATTGAATATCAGGGCTAGACCTCTCCATGTAAACTGACGCTACTTTTCAATCCTGTTAATGGGGCTACCCCTACAAGTAGAGTGACTTTTTCTAATTTGCATATTAATGGTAGCCACAGAAATCGAGTCTTCCCAGGCACGTAGCGTCTCTACAATTTATTTTAACTCTTAAATTTTGCCTGTTTGTCTTCCTTTTCATGATCTTTTCAAACAACCAAAAATATTTTGCGCTTCATAGCAGCTCTAAGACTGTTGACTTGATTGCCACCAAAAACATGAACAAAGAAAAATTTCCCCATTTAGAGGATAACGAGAGATAATCGTCTTTTATTGGGGATGGGGCTCAAATAACGTTCTTTTATGGAGCAATGGCGGTTGTTAGATTTAACAATTTCTTGTACAATTAATGTGTTAAAATGTTTGACAGCAAATGACGAAACACAAAGGTTTTAAAAGTTGTTAATCATGCTAACATAATATAATACAACCGTTCACCTGGCGACCTTTTGTTCCAGGTTCCTCCCCTCCGAACAACATAATTGAGCAAGACATAACCAAGGAGCTGTGAAAGACACATTTTAACTGGACGACAAAACATGGAAAAAAAACCTATTTTATGACTGGGCTTCCCACAGGTAGCCCAGTGAATATTTCTCTTTATTTAAACTTAAAACGTAAACTATATCCCGTGAGTAGGGTGTTGACGGCAAGTGATCAATACATACCCCATCGAAAAATATGCAGAAGTGTTTTTCTGAAACAAAATTACAATGTCCATAGTCTTGCAAGCACACATCGACATCGGTTCCTTCAACAATAAAAGTATAAATGGAAATAAATATTTTTTGTTAGTTAGCAATAGAACTGATTCCATTCTTATATGACAAAACGGAACCCCAATTTAAATTTTACAACGTAACTCGAAACCGACAAAACTATGTCTTTCATTGGCATACAGATTGAAAGAAATGGCAATTGGCTAAATACACACGTTTACAGGAAACCTTCAGACAAAGGGTTATTACTACATTTTCAAAGACATGTGGACATTCGCTATAAGAAGTGTTTACTCAACACAATGGTCCATCGAGCCTATCGTCCAAATTCAACAACCGAGACTTTTGAACATGAATGTGATAAACTACGAGTTATATTTCCTAAATTATGTTATCCATACCATCTAACTGAATCTAACATCTGAAAGTTTAATCGGATTGAACCACATGAAACTCCCATCGAAACTGTTTCTTTTTTTTTCTTTTTAATTTAAATCAAAAAAATAATCTATTCTTTGTGAAAATAAAAAGTTTGCAGAATTAAAAAGAAAAACTAGATACATATACATAGATATAATACAATAATTCTACACACGTTTGAATAACACATGTACATATTTTCCTAATAGTAATATATAAATCTTTCATTTGGCTGCTCTACCTGAATATATTTACATATTCCCACAAGAAGATGTGAGTAGTGGCACAAGAAGAGGTGAGTAGTGGCACAAGAGGTGAGTAGTGGCACAAGAGGTGAGAAGTGGCACAAGAAGAGGTGAGTAAATCCACAAGAAGAGGTGAGTAGATCCACAAGAGGTGAGAAGTGGCACAAGAAGAGGTGAGTAGTGGCACAAGAAGAGGTGAGTAGTGGCACAAGAAGAGGTGAGTAGTGGCACAAGAAGAGGTGAGTAGTGGCATAAGAAGAGGTGAGTAGTGGCACAAGAAGAGGTGAGAAGTGGCACAAGAAGAGGTGAGTAGTGGCACAAGAAGAGGTGAGTAGTGGCACAAGAAAAGGTGAGTAGTGGCACAAGAAGAGGTGAGTAGTGGCACAAGAAGAGGTGAGTAGTGGCACAAGAAGTGCAGCCCTAAAAACTAGAATAACATTCAAAAAAGAAACCTAGATTGCACCAACCCCTTTAAACAGTAAGTTTCGGAAAACGGTTACTGTAACCCATTTAAAGAAGTACACCCTAAGAGCTGCTGCCATTAACATATTGAGGGCAACAAAATTGAGGAACATAACAAAACAATGGTACATGTATATAATCATTATTTTCGCATGCTTCCGTCAAATGATTCTTAATTTGTTTGTTACGAGCCTACCTTGGCCGATGGTGAGGCACTTGTGTATCATAGGAGACATCGGTCCACTTCCTGACAAAGGACACAACACAGCAATTGTCTTTCCTGTCGGCACTACAAAAGTTGGACCAATATGAGTCAATCAATGCAAAGTTAAAAACCTTTGAGGTTCTTTGTGTTATAGGCAATGACTTACAACACTAACCATAGAAGCAAACTTAGTTGCAAAATTGAGAATACACGAAATAGGCTTCCAAATTCTAACAAATATTTGCTTCACAGGGTTGAACAAATACGGGTATTAACAGACTTTTATAGACTGACTGCTGTTTTGCATTAAAAAACAGAATGGGGTTCCAGTGTTTGATAACGAATTCACACCACATAGACATTGGTCATCGACGTTTTATCAAAGATATAATGCAAACTGAAGTCTTGTATGTATCAACATACATTACCAAAAGCGTGAGACCGTTAAAAGTTTGAAATTCAAATAAAAGCAGTAATAATAAAAGCAAGAGGAATGGGGCTGCAAGTTAAACAAATGTTTATAGGGGAATTTTTGATGACGTCATTGTTCACATTCTGCTTCATCAGCATACAACTCTAGGTAGCTAGTAAACAAAGATAAAAAAGATCTGAGCCTCAAATTTAACCCTTGGAGTCCCAGTTGTATTGCTCAATTCTCCCAACTTGTTTCCATACTTTGTATTGAGCAAGTTTGAGAGAATTTCACTTTGTTTATAGGGAAATTTTTGATGACGTCATTGTTCACATTCTGCTTCATCAGCATACAACTCTAGGTAGCTAATAAACAGGGATAAATAAGATTTGAGTCACAAATTTAAAGAAACATATAGAACTAACAAAGAAATGAACATTTGAACGCAATTCAAGCAGCTTCTGAAAGGCTATGGTGGTTCCAAAATACCCAAAACAGCTGGGTGGCTAAACAGTTAATGAGCCATACATTCCCTGTAAACGGTGTTTAGCATAATTTTATCTGTCTCATGTTTTCAAAACATGTTTATTTTATTAATCACTCCCAATTTACAGTGCTTCAGTTTTTGCAACCGTGTTAGAAACTAGCGCACTTATGCTAATGAATTGAGAAATGTAAACAAAGATCCCACCAATAGGCTGACTTCATTTGAAAGTAACGTGAATTGTTGTCTTTGTGTAGGGGAGTTCTGGGTACTCTTATTGAAAAACACTTTCCGGCTCCAGACAAAAAGAAGATTACCGATCTGTTTGGTTTTGAGGTAGACAGTGATGCGAGTGACATGCGATCTGACAATTCGTCACCAGTTCCCCAACCCGCTAAGAAGAGAAAGAAAGGTAATACACACCATTCAAGTTAGGGCTTGTTCACCTGACATTTATTCAAACTGAAATAACAGGAAGCTCTTGAAGCGTCCATTGCGCCTTTGTATCAAGCAGGTGCCTAAGGAACTGGGATACACAGGTAACCCAGTATTAAATAAGATTCACGTGCACATGCAGAGAGAAAGAATCCAAAAAAAGTTCAAGCTCCAGATGGGAATCGAACCCGTGGCCTTCTGTACACCAGTCCAACGCTCCACCTTTGAGCTACGGAACTCTTGTCGGAGGCGAGGCCACCTTATTTGGTTATTGCACACATATTGTATCACACAATTACTAAAGCAATGAAACCAATTTTTTTCTTGTGTCCTATATTCGGGAAGGGTGTGGTTGGTAAGATCTCTACCTGCAGGGAACAAGCTATACAGAAATTTTATCCGCCAAAGTATACTCAGCATTCCATCTTTTTTTAGTCAGCATCTGCTGGAAGCTAACCTACGATTAGATTAGTGTCTAGTACTGTGGAAGTAATTTTCATCTACTTATCATTTTTGAAACTGGCTAACATAAGCCACTGTTCTTCGAAAAAGACTTCAGCTTTTACCCTTCTTTAATAATAACTTACTCATTACAAGTTTCTCAGTAGTATAGCAACTAAACAGCTGTGTGTGAATGAACTGTAAACCCGTGAGGCCATAGTGCTCTATTTAGTGGCTGCACACTACCAGCACACATGTGCAACACAGTTGTAATCGGAGGTTGTGTTTAGTATAATAGAATGTGATTAATCAATCTGAAGAACCAACTTTTTGTGTATGTGTCCATCGTTTTTTCAGAGCAAGTGACAAGGGAAAATTTCGAGGGCAGTGAATGTTGTAATACAAAAGGAAAGCTTTCAAGTAAAAAATAGTTCTAAACGTCTTTTAACAATGACTTAAAGAAGCCAAGGTGTCAAGATTTAAAATTACACTTTTTTAAAACTCTTGTGGGGAAACCAAAACTTGTGATGATGCATGAAAAGTGAAAATGGAAAAGTATTGTATCAGTTTGCAGTATTTTTTGTTTGCTTGTTGGCATAGCTTTAGCTATATTTCAGAGGACTTGTCCTCCCCCACAGAAAAACCTCTAGCTACGGCCAAATATTTTATAAATATTTATTCAAGTAATATACTAAGTAACCTATTTTAACAATTACGATTGCAGTTGTGAAAAGACCAGCAGTAAAAAAAGCCAAATCAGAAGTACAGAGGCTTTTCAACAGTAAGCTTTTTTGAATAAAAATTTTATAATTTGCTTTTGCAATTCTTCTCACTTATCAGCGTGGCTCAGTGGTCAGGGTGCTGGTCAGGCATTCAAATCTCACACTGGCCACTGTATGGATTTGTCTTGGGTGATCCTTGATTCACATCTACCTCGCTAGGTAAACAGCCAACTGGTTTGCCTCCTATCAGTTGGGGTTCAAATGTTACTCCGGCTTCTGTACTGATTTGTCTTGGGTGATCCTTGATTCACATCTACCTCGCTAGGTAAACAGCCAACTTGTTTGCCTTCTGTCAGTTGGGGTTCAAATCTTACACTGCATGTCCACTGTATGGATTTGTCTTGGGTCATCCTTGATTAACATCTACCTCGCTAGGTAAACAGCCAACTAGTTTGCCTCCTATCAGTTGGGTTCAAATCTTACTCTGCATGTCCACTGTACTGATTTGTCTTGGGTGATCCTTGATTCACATCTACTTCGCTTGGTAAACATCCAACTGGTTTGCCTCCTGTCAGTTGGGGTTCAAATCTCACTCAGACCACTGTACTGATTTGTCTTGGGTCATCCTTGATTAATATCTACCTCGCTAGGTAAACAAACAAGTTGTTTGCCTCCTATCAGTTGGGGTTCAAATCTTGCACTGCATGACCACTGTACTGATTTGTTTTGGGTGATTCTTGATTCACATCCACCACACTTTGTAAACATCCAACTGGTTTGCCTCCTATCAGTTAGGGTTCTTAATTAGTGTCGTGTTTGTGTCAAACTCAGAGATATTAGCTTAACAGCTATTTCCAAAAATTCTAGTATAAATAAAGTATTTATTTATTTTATTGTATATTTTATCAAGTGCTTCAAAGTTTGCCTGCTTGTGTTCCTCACTCCACTATTATTTTACTTCCTTACGTCTTTGTTTTTCCTTTTCATATCGTGTTATAGTTTTCTTTATTGCTTTTAATTAAGTTAAATCGCATCTCATCTCGACCGTTTCCTCCTTCATACTCGCTTGGCCTTTTCCTCAAAACCTTTCATCTGTGTTTCCATCCTTCACTTTTTCTTTTTTTTTGTCCTTTTTGTTTTTTCACTTTTCCTCTTTTCGACCCCTTTTCTATCACTTTGTAATTCCTTTCTTAAATTTTCATCCTTTTTTCTCTCATTCTTTTCCTTATCATCCTCTTTATCTTGCTCCTCTTTTATCTCGGTTTTCTCTTCGTTCAATTTATTCTCTGCCTCTTCTTTTTCTTATTCTTCTCTTACTTAAGTAAATGCAAACCTTCTGCTGGAACATCAAGTGAAAATAGAATAAAATTATTCTTAAATAATAAGCTTTCGGCTTACACCCAGAGGTCTTTATCAATGATGTAGTCAGAATTTTGGTGTCCAGTCCTCTATAAGTAGGAGACAACACAGTTCCGTAGACCGGGGCCAGCTGATGCGAGAGTGTTTCTTTTTTTTGTTTTCCGTCGGTAAATTGAGATGGCTTCTCTTTTTTCATTTAGCACTCCCTTCAGTTCTCAGTCAGTTAAGTTTTCAAGCTTAATCTTTTTTTAATCTCGAAACCATTCCTTCTTTAACAAATCCACTTACTCGCCGTCTCTTTCTGCACACATTCTTATATACTAACCTAGGCTATGACTCGACAAAGCAAACACTGTGACTTGTAAATTCCTGCGCAGTTGTTTCCCACTGTGTTACCTTTGTTTGCTTGTTTTGCAGGGCTCGAAATTAGCTTTTTTGCAAGTAGGCAGCTGGCCACCGGAGGCAAAAAATTGGTGGCCTGAGCACAAGTTTTAGTGGCCATTATCATAATATTTACTTTCAACGTGTAATCCATACAGATGAGCTAATACCTATTAAAAAGCTTTAATTTCCGACATTTTTCTTACTTTTATTACTGCGTAATGCTTTCTTACTTTGATCTGCATCATCAGAATCAGTTATATCTGCAACGTTTCTCTTCCTAGCTACTGAAGAAAAATCTAAAATAAATCCCTGCCTTAAGTCTTTTTACAAGCACACAAAAAAAATAAGAACGAGAGGCCACGGGAATATAACCTACCATGTGCTTCAAAACCTGCGCCTGCGAACATTTGTGTGTAAATACGTAAACATGTCGATTATTGTATAAGTATTACGTCTGCGTCTGTTGTTGTTGGCGCAAGAATGATTACATATGTCTCCAGATTTGTTTGCCCAAGAAAGCAGATAAGCTTCATATGTTCATCACAATATTTACCATTTTATTAGAAAACAATAACTTTTAGTTAATCAGTCGCAAAGGTTCCACACAATCTTGTAGTAGCCAGCTGGCCACAAGTTCCAAAAATTTAGTGGCTAGCTGTTATTTTTTGGCGGCATTGGCTACCTATAGATGGCAAGTTCAAGCCCTGTTTTTCTTTATGATTAACGATAAATATTTATTGTATGGTCCCTTTAAAATTATTAACTTGTTTTCCCTCGAGTCCTGGCGTTCCTTCCACTTCTTGGAAAACGTCGTACCTCCCATGAAAACAAACTGTCTTATTCAGCATTCTTATTATTGATATTTTTGTAATCTTGTGTTTGTTTCTTCCAAGTGGACAGTAGTTCAAGCAGTGATGATGAAGATGAAAAGACAGCTAGGGATAGGAATGGTGTAGACAAGAGTGACAGTGATACATCAGATAACAACGAAGAGGAAGATGAGGATGAGGATGACTCGAACCCCTTTAAAGGATCAGATTCTGATGGTTAGTATGCCTGTTTTACTAATTGATCTCTAGGAATAAGATTAGTACTTGTAGTAGTAGTAGTAGTAGTAGTAATAGTAGTAGTAGTAGTAGTAGTAATAGTAGTAGTACTAGTAGTAGTAGTAGTAGTAATAGTAGTAGTAGTAGTAGTAGTAGTAGTAGTAGTAGTAGTAGTAATAGTAGTAGTAGTAGTAGTAGTAGTAG
>JAOTRI020106721.1:0-13470 GCA_028564885.2 Zoanthus sanctaehelenae | reverse complement strand
TATGATATAAGAGATTTTCTTTATACTTTGTTTTTAGACATTGAATTATAGCTTGCGTTTCTAAAGTTTTTAGCAGAGCGGCTTACGGCAATTTTTAGGGTGAATCATTCATTTTGTGATACAAGCATAACACCTGGCATAAATATAATTTAGAACATAATTATGAATCCAAGCATTATGTAGCCCGAGTAAACGCGTGTGTACGCGTCTAGTTAAATATATAAAGTAGTTCAGTTTTCCTAATATAGTTTTATGAAACAAACCAACTAACTAGCAATCTAATATTTTTGTAATGTTTTCATATTATTATTTTTTAATGCCGTCGCTTTTTATAATTTTCTTGTAATTTTGTACAATAATAGTGTTATTTTTTGGCTAATTGCGGGTAGCAATCATCTGTATTTAGTTCATTTGTTTAATATATTAATAAAATTGTTGTTGTTGTTTGTTGTTGTCAAGTTGCGTCCTAAACGTTGGTAAACCCGAAAAGGCCGTGATGTGGACGAATATTGTTCTAAACTATTTATAAATGTATAATCTGTCATGCATCTATTCTTCTTTAATAGATACCGGAGAGTTATATACTTGGGGGAAAGGTGATGGTGGCCGCCTTGGACATGGAGACAACAAGAATAGGTATCTGTATTTAATTGCTTTAACAACGGTATGTGTGCTGATGTATTAATCATTGATATCTAAGATTTACAACTATTAGTGTGATTGAGTGTACAGCTATTGAAAGCAGGTCAGTTATTGATGGACTAATCATTAATACCATACAATTTACAACGGTTAGTGTGATTGAGTTACAAAGCTTCGGCTGTTGAGAGATGGTCAGTTTTTGATAGATTTATCTTTGATACCCTAAGATTCACAACGACTAGTGTGATTGAGTTACAAAGCTTCAGTAGGTCAATTTTTGATGAATTAATCTTTGATACCCTAACATTTACAACGATTTGTTTGATTGAGTCACAAAATTACAGCTGTTGAAAGAATAGGTCAGTTTTTGATGGATTAATCATTGATACCCTAAGATTTACAACGATTTGTGTGATTGGGTTAAAGATTCGGTTAGTTTTTAATGGGTTAATCGTTGATGAGACAATTTGTTTTTCCATCTGTGTACACATTTGTCTTTCTATTTTTTATTTCTTTTTTTGTGTTTTTGTAAAACAGACAAGTTTGAGACTATTATTTTAGTCTCCATAATGGTATTCATTTATTAAGAAGAGAAAAATGTTCAAATGAAAATTTGATCATCTTTGTAAATTCACTTTTTTGTAACCGCAGTGTTTGCATGGTCACAAAGGTCGTTTATATAATATCGTTGCTATAGTTACCATGAAGCACACTTCATGGCAGGTTATCCTTACTGAGTATTTTAAAACATCTGAGATTAACACTCTGCTTCCCTTCTTCCTGTTCAGGTCAGTACCATGTGAGGTAGAGAGCATGCAGTACCATCGCGTACGCTATGTAAGCTGTGGAGCAGGCCACACTGCCTGTGCTGTCACCAACTCATGGATCCCCAATGATGAGGTGAAGAATTGCATGGCATGTAAACTGAAGTTCTTTCCCGTGAGGAGGAAGGTTAGTTCGTATTGAATGACTGCGAGTCCTTTGTGGCTCGTTACTTGTAGAAGAATTTACTTTTGGTAACATAATAGGTAAGTAGGATTCAACATGTGGATATTTTACATGATAGTAACAGTAGTAGCAGAAGAAGAGAAAGAAGAGGAAGAAGAAGAAAAAGAAGAAGAAGAAGAAGAAGAAGAAGAAGAAGAAGAAGAAGAAGAAGAAGAAGGAGGAGGAGGAGGAGGAGGAGGAGGAGGAGAAGGAGAAGGAGAAGGAGAAGGAAATCAAATAATCTCTGGGATGAAAGTCAACTTGGAACATGCTATGGAGTGTTAGGAACAGTTGATCGACTCATAGTAGATAACACCATAATGGACGAAGCAAGAGAGAAGTTTTGCTATAGCATTTTACGATTACCGTAAAGCGTATGACATGGTCCGACACGATTGGATGCTTCGAGTTTATCGATGGATGGGACTGCCAGAAAAAGTGTTAAATGTACTTCTTATAATGATGGAAAGCTTGGTTAGAAGTAACAGACAAAGGAGAAACGAAAATTACCATATGGATAAGAGTTAGGAGAGGGTTCTTATAAGGTGAAAGCTTTTCTCCTGTTGGTTTTTGCCTTACGGAAATACCAATTGCAATGATGTTGGAGGAGACATGGATATAATATGGGACAACCAGGAGAACGAGATTTGAAGAGAACACACAGTTTATTCAATGATGATCTTAAAGCTTACCAAGAAAATCATGAAAAACTTGAAATAGCAAATAAAACAACGGCGAAGGCAAGTATATGGATACTGAAGCGTGTTATGGTGTAAAGAAATGTGCAGAAATTGTCTTTAAGGATGGGAAAATGGTGAAATGAGAAGGATTAATAGTTTTGGAAGAGATAATGAAAGCATTGGACCCAGAACAGAACGAAGTGTATAAATTTCTCGGATGTGAACAAGGTGACAAAATTGATGTCAAAAGGGTGATTCAAAGAGTGAAAAAGGAGATGATGAAATGAATTGAGTAGCTGATGAGGATGAATTTGAGTGATGAAAATCTTGTAAAGTCGATAAATAAAAGAGTAGTTCGAGTAGCTGGATATGTTATGAATATGTGTAACCTGAGGAGAGGAGATTTAGAAGAACTCGATATGTTTGTTAAAAACGCATTCAGGAAAGAGGGATTTAATGGAAAGCAAGCTAGTAATGAGAGACTGTATGAGATAAGAGTAAATGGTGGAGGAGGATTGAAAAGTTTTGAGGAGGTTTCTGACGAGACGAAAGTAAGGGTTGCATGTTATATGGCAACGTCAAGCAATGAGTGGATTAAAGTGCCTTGGAGAAACGAGTACTTGAAGGAGCAAACATTATTGAAAAGAGAGGCAGAAGAAGCAATCGATCCAAGAAATTGAAGGAACAGATGATTGAAACGAAAGCGTGGAAGAAAATGAGAGGATTAGTGGATCAGGATATCTGTCGATTGTGTGGGGAATGCAAAGAGAGAGTGTAACACTTTTTGGCAGGATGCAAAAAGTTGGCGGGATCAGAGTATGTAGATAGACGTATCAACGCATTAAAAGTGCTGGAGGTTCAATGGGCGATTGATAACGGAGTGTTATTAGAAGGAACAATTTGACGCTTGAGGACATTGAAAAGAGAGAGATTATCTTATTGGATATGGCATGTCCAAACGAGTCGAACAAAACCGTGAAACGAGATGACAAGATAAGCAAGTACCAACAGTTGTGCTTTGAACTACGAGAAAGACAAAAAGGATATTGAGGGAAAGTAATACTGTTGGTGATTGGATGTTTAGGAGGAGGAATGAAAATTTTGAAAAATGATATAGGGAAATTGTTTAACAACGAGAAAGATTTAGATCGAATTAGTAGAGAAATGCAAAAGACAGTATTATGGGAGAGCGAGACAATCATGAGAAAAGTATTATCTGGACTGTGGGCATAGTTGTTTTCTGATACTAGCTAACAAACATTGATAGCTAATGCTTATCCCTTTCGAGTTTTAAATGAAGGGAGGGGCTCTGGCCAACATTACAATATCGTATTGTTTGTCAATTCAACCATGATAATAATAGCAATGGGAGCGATAACAACTTGGTTTAAAAAAATTGTGATGGAAGTAGGAGTAGGAATGCGTGTTGAGTGCGTACAGAAGACTGCTCTACTTGGGACAGCAAGAGTGTTGAGATTGGTACTTGGCTCCTAAGTATCCTGGTTCAGAGACCTAAGAGTCCGTTGACGGCTGGTTTCTTCCCGCATTCACAATGATTAAGAAGTATTCAAAGCAATTAAGACACTAAGCATTGAGATGAACTCTAAAAAAAAAATAAAAATAGTGCCCTTATTTACGGAGGATAACACTTAATAGCGATGGCCCTTTATATGAAAATTAATCTAAAAAGTGGAGAAGATAGAAATTACAATAATGTTAGAAGCTAAAAATCACAAATTGTTTATTTTGAGTAACTGATTAACTAATTAATTAATTGACTCACTGATTTAATAATTGATGTGTTTTAGAACTGAGTACTTATATAATAGTAAAACTTGTATTATAAAATGATGTAGGCGCTACTACGTGATTATAACATGATCAGTTCCTACTTGAGGTGTCTAAGTTGGAGTTAAAATGTCAGATCCTTACACTAATTACGTGATTATCACAAAATCTTCACACTCTAGATGTCTAAATTGCAGTTGAAATGTCAGTTCCTTTGACTAACTACGTGATTATCACATGTTCTTCATACTTTCATACTAAATGTGTCTAAATTACAGTTGAAATGTCAGAGCCTTACACTAATTATGTAATTATCACGTTTTTCATACTTGAGGTGTATACTTACATTTTATTTGAATATCTTTTAATAATCGTTTATTAGAGCGTCTATTTGGCGAAAAATGTTATTTTTTTCGATTTTGATAGTGATACCTCTAAAATGCGTTGGCAAGTGTTTTAAAAACAAACTCTATTGCGTTACATTTCGCCACAAAATCAAGCCTTAAAGTTCTCGTGCAAACCATGACCAATGAAGATGGCCGGGAGTTGCTATGTCTGGGCTCAGTGACGTTACTTTAGGAATCGTCTACTTTCCCTGCCATTTTTTAGAGTTTTGTTGTTTTTCTATACAAACCAAATCATTTTTTTGGCTTAAACAAATTGAAAAATACATTGAAACTCTAAAAGTGACAGTTAGCAATTCCTGAAGTGACGTCACAGACGATGCCGGACCCAGACTTAGCCATCTTCGTTGGTTGTGGCAAGCACAAGAATTTTACAGCTTGATTTTTTGAATACTTTTTTATGCAATGTATAGATATCAATAACACAAAAACCCCTTAGGCCGTATCGACACTTGAATTAATCACCTCAAATTATTATTTTTTCATCAGATATTTAGGAGATGGCCGTTTTCATCTTGAAGCTGTTATGATCGCCAACCCAAAGATTCCAGCTTTCAGGTACACAATGAACTTTTATCTAAAACACAAATCGCTTGATCTATCGCAGACTATATCCAAGAACACTTTGGCTAAGAAATAAGTTGTATTTGAGACAGCTATACAGTATAAAAGCTTGCGTAAAGCTATGAGCAATCTGTTTTTCGCTCAATTTAAAGTAGGTGCGGTCTGTTTTCTATTAAACATTGTTAATAAGCAAGCGAATGGAAGTTTGAATTTGTGTTTAACCATTTATATAGTTAGTTCAACCAGATTGGATATACTCGCGTATATCTTGGAGTACTTTTTCTTGTGACGATACTTTGTATCCGATTGACAATTTTGACAATCTTTTGTCGCTGACCATCAACATAACATTCAGAAACTAAAAAATTTTATTAAACGAAGGTCATGATTAGCAGTCGAGGTCCTGTATAGGCGCTTCGTTAAGCTCACAGCCTAACGCGTGTGGTAGAATTGTCAGGATTTAATACTATTTTATGAGAAGTGCTAGCAGCTAGTCAAAATGATTGGAGAAGATCTGAAAAAGCTTGATGTAACTTTCTCGAAATGAAGAGGTTTAATCTTGCTCCGCTTGAGCAGATCCATCAAAAAGAATTATTAGTGTACTAACTTGAATCGTTGGTAGTGTGAAACATGCAGTACACCCTGCTTAGGAAGGCTGTCCATCATGTCAAATCTGTGTGAGCTACATATAGTAGTAAAAAAGGCAGACATCCTACCAAATGCGCCAAGCACGTAACCCTTAATATAGAAACTAACAAGGCTGTACGTACAAAGGTGCTCTTACTTTAATTTCATTATTAGTTGTCTAAGGAATGCCTTGCGATGCAGTGAACTCAGGTCGCTTATTAAAAGGGTTAGTTACTTCTAATTTTTTATAATAAACTTGGTTTTCTCCTCGTTCATTATTTAGATTTCTTATTCATTTTATTGTCAGCGTGTAGGTATACGTACAACAAGTAACCCTTAAATTGATTCCGGACTTCACACTGCAAACATTTTATAATTTTCAGGAAAACAGACAGTGTAATATGCTTGAAAAAAAAGCAAATGATTTATCGGTTCTTTTGCACATTCAGGTATGATCCTTACAGCAAGGAATTTACTCGAGAATATTATGATAACGAGGCCATGAACTCGGCCAGAAGGAAAGCTATTGAAGTAGCCTCGAAAGCTGTTAAGTTTGGTCTTATCCTTGGAACTCTTGGAAGACAAGGAAGTCCAAAAGTGCTTGAGGTAAAAGTAATAATTATTTTTCACAAAAAAAATATAACTATTCAATGTGTGTAAAATTTTAAGTTTCTTACTTTTATTTTGTTTTGTTCAAGTAATAGATCAAACACGAGGAGTGCTTCCTCCAATTTGAAACACGGAGAAGTTGGTTGAGAAAAACGAGGCAAAGCCGATTCGAGTTGTTTCAAATCTGGAGGAAACACTCTTTGGAGTGTTTGATATTACTTCTCAAACAAATGATTAACTGTCGAGAAAACGAAGGAATAAAATTGCCAAAATCCATGCAAACCATGGTTACGCTTGTGATTTTCTTTGTTTAAAGTTGATGAATTGTTAATGAGTTTGAGAAGTGTAGTTCAAACATGTGATGAGTGCGATTGTACATTTTTCTAGGTTACATATGCGCGCACTTGCTTGTATTTTAAGAGCTAACTCAGAATTTAATGTAGCCGAAACCAATTGCAGAATTGAACACAATTTGGGTTTTATGCTGATGAACAGTAACTGCAGTGCTATTTTTTCAGCAGCATTATAGTTGTCTCTTCAAATATCTAATAGGTAGAGTTCTACTTTGCATAATTCTTAGTGACTGACAAGGTCATCGTAAAGCATGTTTATCCTAAGATAACAAAATTAAGAAAGTAGTTTATATGGATACAAAAAGACCAAAAAAATAACACGTGGGAAGACTTTTATTTTTAGTAACAAATCGAGACTCGAAGCAGTTTGAAATATTAGAAAAGTATTGTGCCACAAGACAAGTGGCAAAAGAGAAGAGGAAATAAATTAATGGGCTTTGGACCAGTGTAAGTGAAGGCCCGTTTACCTTTTGCTCATGCCTAACTTAACATAAAAACTTAATAACTTTGGGTTTGAAAGCTGAGTGCATCCTAATACAACGTAAGTTTAAATGTGCACTTAATTAAAAACATCCTATTCTCATGTAGTTTGAGCGTTCTCTATTTGAGGGCCAGTAAGCCAATTTGGGCGAGCGCTTACAACACTGGTCTGAGTGTTTTAGCTTACAAGAACGCTGAGAGCTTCTGCTCAGTGGGACTACATCCAGGTTATTAATGCTAATATAGTCAGCAACTGTGATACTAAAGATTCGGCTTAAGTTATGCTGTTTTTATTAGTTTTTTTAATTTCTAGTTATTAATATGAATAAAATTTTCTCTCAACAGCACGTGAAAGAACGTCTTAAAAATGCCGGAAAGGAGTATATTATTGTTTTGTTATCGGAAATTTTCCCCGACAAGTTGCGACTTTTTGAGGATATCGACGCGTATGTTACTTACCGACTATTATTACTTCTCATTATACATTAGCATCAATATGGCCATCATCTGTACTATCAACATCACAATATTTTTTTGTTATAAACTAACAATAATTGCCTTTGTTGTAATTTTGATATTTTAGCTCATTAAATTCTTTCGGATGACAGTTTAGTTTTAGTCCGTTTAATGTTCAGGGTCGTAACACATAACTCTGCCAATGTTATTGATAAATGTCTGGAACTTGTCTTGGTTACCCGCCAGGTTTCAGTGTCATAAACTAGGACTGCCTTCATGTTCGTATTCATAATGAAAATCCCAATCATGATAACATCCTGGTATGGACAGCAACATGATTCTCCTCCAGTTGTTTTAAGATCTTTATATGCCAGGCTCCTTTTTTTGGGGATCTTTTCTTTCAGTCTTCTGACATTCTTTTGCTGTTCCAGATCTTTTGTAGAAGTGACTGTAGTATCACGCTTTAAGTTTGGATATCTACCCATAGTGCTTCATGTGATATACTTTCGGGATCTGCTGCCTTGCTTGTATTGAGACACTTGATAGCCTTGGTAATCTCAGTCTTGGTGTTGGTTGGTGTTGGTATCTAGAAATTCAGTAGAATGTCTGGAGAGATTGATAGTGCAGGTTTATTATGTATTTTCTAATATGTTCTGTCTATATTGCTCCATAGCCCTCTTTGTCTAAGATTATATTTCCATTCTTGTCTTTGCGACAGTTGGGGTTCGTGCTGTTGTTTTAGCGAGAGTTCTTTTGATTTCATACAATATCTTCTTATATGGAAACACGGTGGCTCCAGTGGTTCTTTAATGTACAGAATTCTGTGTAATGTTTTGCTGTTGTTGTTTGCTCTAACTCTGGTGTTTGGTCTTCATGAGGTTTTGCTCCTAACCATTCATTGCCAGTGATATCTGCCGCGTTGAATTGAGCTGCAAGACTCGTGATGATGTTCGCTTCCTTTACAGCCCCCAGTTTTTCCATATTCCTAAGCGTCTTTAAGGTTACGGTGAAGTAAGAAAATTCTACAGTTTTGTTGTCTTATCCTCTCTACTTGCCCGTTCAACTGGATAACCGTACTAGGAAATTATTTTCCGGCAAGCATAGCGTTCAGTGTTATAGAGACAGGCAAGCCCCATAACCAACGTAAAGGCTACACTCCCAGGGGCAGTTAGATAATAATAGTCATAAATGGCAGCTCTAATTTTAGAACCACTTCTCATTTCAAAACTGTTTCTTTATATTTCCTTTGCGTTGTCAGATGGGTGCAAGTAGCTTGTCCCCGACTCTCCATCGACTGGGGAACAGCTTTTCCCAAGCCGTTACTGTCACCGTATGAGGTAACTAAACATTTATCATCCAGAATTATTGTACTGTACTGCACTGAAAAAACTCTAGTTCTAGTGTCTAAAGCATAATATCCTTGATTTAAGCTTAGCGACCCATTCAGTTATGATTACTCTGACCAACACAAAATGAAGAAAACAATAGATACGGAATAAATATGTCTATTGCACGGCTGATTTGTATTCTATTAAATACCCAATGTTGTACCTGTCAAATCATAAGTTTTTTCTATATATCCAACTAGCGTCATGACTTTCTGTTTGTCTTGATGTGTTGTAATCATTTGTCTTTTATTCGAATGGCAATGGTAATTGAGGTGTTGTAAGCTCTAAGGAAGTTTCAAATTCCAAAGTCTGCACTCGTATCATTGGGTTCGTTATTAATCCCGAATTTCATAGTTGTGGTATTGTTGTCTCAGTAAAGTCTTGTGCTAAATGACATTACCTTGTATTTCAATGTGTCCTGTCAGTAATGTGCTGCGCTAAATGGCATTACCTTGTATTTCACTGTGTTCTGTCAGTAATGTGCTGCGCTAAATGACATTACCTTGTATTTCACTGTGTTCTGTCAGTAATGTGCTGCGCTAAATGACATTATCTTGTATTTCAGTGTTCTGTCAGTAATGTGTTGCGCTAAATGACATTACCTTGTATTTTACTGTGTTCTGTCAGTAATGTGCTGCGCTAAATGACATTATCTTGTATTTTACTGTGTTCTGTCAGTAATGTGCTGCGCTAAATGACATTATTTTGTAGTTTACTGTATTTCTGTGTTAGTACTGTGCAGTTTGAGCCTATGTTGTAGTTTAACGTCCTCATATTTTTATTGTATATTGTGTTATGGTGTATTATCATTGTATGAATTTGTTTATGTTGTTTATCACAGGTTTCGGTTGCCCTTCTATCTGTTACGTGGCAGATTGATTACCCAATGGATTTTTATGCCAACGATAGCCTTGGTCCTTGGACACCGAAGAACGAAAAACATCGCTCTAGTAAAATGTCTGCAAAAAAAAGGCAAACAGAAAAGGTGAAAGCAGCTTCAACTGGCACACAGCCACTAAATAACAGCCAAGGATGTACATCCAAGGGAGAATGTTGTGGGGACTGCAGCGAGTCAAAAAGCAGAAAGAAAACAAATGTTTTAAGAGAAGACGCATTAGATGAAAGCTCTGCACAGCTTTAAATGAAAATAATTGAAATGAAATATTTAAAATGTTATAGAAATTTGATTATTCCAAAGCATGGAATGTGTTAATAAACTTTAACTTCATCCAAACATTCCCTATCTGAATACTAATGAGCTACGTAAGTTTTGTTCTGCGCGGTTCAACTGTTAGTTTCTTCTTTAGGATGAATTGCGTTCACTAACTGTTCAACAAGCTGGTAAACTCCGAGAAATTTGGCCAGTCAATTAAGGGCGTCATGAATCTTTAACTATTGTTACAGTGCTCGGGGCGCATGTTTCCCCAAGTGTTTAGAATCAACTGTGTTTTTGCCCAGGCCAACCAAGTATAAATTATATATTATATTATAAATATATTTATGATATAGCTATGATATAACGCGCGCTCTAATTGGTTCAAATCTATGCTTTATTACACCGATAAAGTCATGGTTTTCGCTTGTATGTTTTGCAGACCACAAAAGTAAAAAATTCGCATTTTAATGCTTTAAGCTTGTTTCGTATGGTCAAAAATGACCACAATCAGGCAATTTATATTTAACAATTAGACAACGAGGGCGAGTAGTCTAATTGTTTTAGTATAAATTTACAATGTTCTCATTACATAAAAATGTGGAGTAACGTTTAGGAAAAAATGTTCTATTGTAATTACAAAGATTTTAAACACTGCGCGCGATATGCACTGAGGTGTGAAACAAAAAAATGTTTCTGTTGAACAAAATTGTATGTCAAATGCATATACACATGTATCTTACCATTAAAACTTTTCATTCCATATTTTGTCGCTATTTTCGTTTTTTCTGGAACTGCTCTTTCAATTAAATATTCAATTGCTTGGTCCTAATCTTTTTTTTTCTCAAAGCGATTCTTGTCAGTCATGTACATGAAGCTTCATGACTGGTCAAAATTGATAGAAGGACGATTTTCATTGGTTATTCACAACTGTTTTGTTTTAGCAATTAGACCTCCAGGAGGACGAATGGACTAAGGGTCAGTAGCCTATGATGCCGTAAACTTGTTGACCATAAGGTAGAGAGGCTTAATTGTTTTAGCATGAACCTACTAATTGGTCAAAAAAGGATGTACTAATTAAGTTATCGACGAAATCCTTTGATAGTATAGCGAAGCAGGGCTCATTACTATTTTGATCCGCCGCCTTTTCTCTTATAGTAGGCTATCACAAATAGACCCTGAGTTGAGTAGCCAATCAGAATACAGGATGCGTGGTAGACCGTTAGTAGGTTTATACTAATAGATTTTAGGCAACATCCCATAAATGCTATACGCGTTTACTTAACATGCAGTATAGTTTAGTGCTGTTTCATTTCTTATCTACGCAGGCTTTGTTTTTTTCAGGAAGTGGCATTTAATCTAATTGATTCGGTTGATAAGGGTGAAGGACTTCTTCCCTGCATCAAGAAACACTTGGCCAAGTTATATGTTCCTTCTATCCGAGCCTTAAGCAACTGGGGTCCAATGACCGAGACACCTCAGGGAAGAGCTACCTGCCAAGAGTTTCTAAACACCTTGGATGGATTTATTAACTTCTTGGATAGTAAGTCTAAACCTTTGCCGCACCTTTTGAAACATATCTTTGTTTTTTACACAGTTACGTTAAGTGTATAATTAGGGGAGTCAGGTTGGCGTAGTGGTTATCACTCGCGCTTCCCTCCCCTATATCCCCGGGATCGACTCCCGGGGTCCGTATATGGGCGGAGATTTGTTCACCTATATCTGACTCCGAGGGTTTTTCTACGGGTACTCCGGTTTTTTTCCCTCCTTGACGCTGTGCGCATGCTCCGCATGGTACGTATAGCGGCAGCCAGGGGCCCCTTTATATGTTTTCGGTCCGACTTCGTTGAGCTGCGCTGCCTCTGTACGGTGATGAGTGCCAGTCTTATTACTTATTATTATTATTATTATTATTACTAGTTATTTCTAAAAGAAGGTGTGTGTTGCAACTATACCAACTGATATTTTGTTATAGTGATAATACTGTTCTATTTTCGGCATTTAATGTATTTGTACTGTTACTGTCAAGAAGTTATGGTTTTGACAGTTTTTTCCTGCTGAACAGCTTTCCGTGACACGTGATTATCGGTTAGTTCCGGTTTAGTGGTTTTCCGTTAGCTGTGGTCTCACGTAAGTGTTTTAAGTATAGGTGAGCAAGTTTTTAGAAAGTTGAATTAACGCAAAATAAAAAAGGCAAAAATTGGTACAAGCTTTTCTAATGAATAAAATTTGTTTGTGAACATTTTTGGTTGTCCATCAGGGGTGTGGAAATGGTATGCCCGACTCGTTACGTCGGAGACCCGGACAAGTGAAATTTTGCTGTTTAGTTGTCAACGGACAAGTAGTTTTTTTCATGGGTCTAAACTTTGCAATACAGTAGTGCTCTAAAGTCTTATTTCGTAATAACGCCGTATTACGGCGAGATTTTCCGAATTTTTGACATTTTCGCCGTATTTCGTTGTATTTACACCGTAGCGAATTTAAAGTGAAATGTTTTGCGAAAGTATTGTTCTTTAATGAGCGAAATTTGCCTTGAATTCCAGAGGCAGAAAAATTAATATCGGCGTAATTACGAAGAAAAGTTATCAGTATGTAAACTTAACAGATGGAGTTAAAACAATTCAAACAATTCAAAAACAACTTGATTTGGGATCCGGGCAAGTAGAATTTTCATGTTTACTTGCCCGGGACAAGTGTCCAAAATACATATTTCCACACCCCTGAAACCTCTTCAATTTAACAATGCTTTTCACTTTCATTGGGGTTATTGATACCTGAGGATTACACATTGAGTGTAATATGCACTCTCACTTCAAAATGTATGCTGACTATAATATTAAGGCAATAGGAATTTATCAACATTTCAGTGGTTTTTTTCTATCATCAGCAATTGGTTTCACAGATATACAACGATAGGAACATCATATTTACCTCCACATAAAACATATCAGAGCTGATGAAGCAGTCTGTTCCTGTTCCATTGTCATAGAATTTAAGTCTGGAGGTGTAGGTAATTTTATAATAATTATACATCTGGCAGTATAATTTTTATAAGCTTTGACAATTAATTTGTGTTTTATATCAAAAATTCTAATAAAATTGTTTAAACAGACATAATTTAGTTAACAATTAACAATAGTAACTTCTATTTATTATACTTACTCAGTACATTTTCAAACACTCACAGTGATCTTAACAACAATGAAATTGCTTACTTTTTCCAATTAGAGAATAATCTACTAATATTTGGAAAATTGTTGAATCTTAGTTTCTGTAGCTTTTATTTGCAGAGACTGTCTTAGCAAGTATGGGGGCAGGGGGTGGACAGAAGGAAGGGGG
>JAOTRI020106710.1:0-13471 GCA_028564885.2 Zoanthus sanctaehelenae | reverse complement strand
TAAGCAAAATCGATTTTTCCAACTTTGGCCACTATTTTCCAATTTTGTTCGATATTTACAGACACTAGCTCTTAAATGTTCTAAAAGAAATAATTCATGCATAGCGAGTGTCTATCGTGTTATGGATACGCTTCTTTCGTGCTCTACCAACTTCCCGCGTGCATCCATAACACGAAAGACGTACGCCACGCATGAACTATTTCTTAAATCATCTTGCAAATTTTAGTAAATGAAAAAAAGTATTCGCCGGGCATTCGGAAGCGAAATTATTTTGTTTTTAGTGATAACAACCGATTTGGCGAAAGAGTAGCCGTTTACCCTTTGATCTTGAACTGTGTTCCGGAAACAAAAATCGCCGGCAAAGTCTCAATTCTGCCGGCTATTGCCGGTAGCCGGCAGCTATTTTCAACCCTGTAGAGCAAAGGCAACACTTTCTCCTCAATTATTTTAAGACCCTGAGTGTTGGTCCGGCCGGGAATCGAACCTGAGGCCTCCCGCACAATAGACTGTAGCCTTACCAATTAGGCTAACCAGACGATTAGTGTTAACACTAATCGAGTTTTGAGGAACCGGCCCTCTGTAGCTTTTCAGGAGTCGTGTTAACGTAGTACTCGTCAATTGCACCTCCCACCTCTTTGATTGAAGATTCGAGTCCTCGGCTCTGCACGTGGGTTGAGATTTAGTAATCTCAATCTTACTTCTAGGGTGAATCTTCCGGGTAATGCAATTTTCCTCCCGCTCAAAAATGCGCTTTCTACACCAAGATCTCAGCCATCAAATGAATAAACATTACTCTCTTTCTTGGAAGAATGGACAGTTTCTTATCATTTAATTGAATATCACCTTTAGAAGGGTAACTGGCTGTAAAATTCTTAAAAATCTCCGTTTTGTTCATGTTCCTAAAATGCTCTTTTTTTGAGAGAGATAGAGAGAGAGATAAATCCAGATCTTATTTCTCGAAGTTTTGCCTCAAACCTGACAGAATGCGTTAAAGCGATATTGCGAGAAGACTGATGCATGCAATAGTACCTCATCTTTCCGACCACAGGTCTAGAGGCCATCGCTCGTACCAAGTCTTCTTTCATATTCTTCATTGCCAACAAGGCGAGAGAGGTTTAGTGGGTTTTAGTGCACGATATTTATTTACTTATTTATTCACTATTTTATTTACTGCTCATCCCAAACAATATTTTATTTCTCATGGCCAGTGCCAGGTTCTACTCTTGACAACTGCAGTAGCAAAGAACTACAGGGGTTCTGACATTGCAGCAACAACAACATGTAATATTTCAAAATAGCAGCGCAAGAGAAATGCAGACTTTGAAAATTCTTTTTTTTTGATGGCTAAAGTTCAAGAATAATTTCATTATTTTCGTATCAATCTGCTCCGACCCCTCCAGATTTTCTATATTGCCCTCTAGAAAATCAATAAAACGATCACCACATTCTTGTCTAAATTACAAAATTGAGCGGAAAAAAGTGATCAATAAATTAATAGTTTGTGTTGATTTGCCTTCTAGCTATATAAAGAAAAATTCCATAACCGCATCGCCAACATCAAAGAACTACAAGATACTCAAATAGAGAATGTGGATCGCTGGACAAAAAGTTGGGAGAGATCGATAGCCAAGATCAAAGATCTCTACTGAGAAGCTGTGTTAAAACTTTGATATCTTTAGATGAAGATTTGATCTCGTTTAACATATTTGTTAATCTCGCTTTTGTTCGCATTTTCTTTATCAAAGTGTCACTTTTCTGTTTTGTATCATAAGAACAAAGTTATTTTATGTAAAATTGTAATAGAAACAGACTGTTTCTCTTGTCTCTTTTGTGCTCTTTTCATTTTCAATATCATTTCCATGTTTATGTCGTCCCTACTTATTGAAATTAACTTATTAAAAGTAACCGAATAATTTGACCACTTTAATTAAATCCTTTTCAAGCCTGTGGCTCATGAAGACAAAGCCCTGTGGCCCATGAAGGCAAAGCCCTGTGGCTCATGAAGACAAAGCCCTGTGGCCCTTGAAGGCAAAGCCCTGTGGCTCATGAAGACAAAGCCCTGTGGCCCATGAAGACAAAGCCCTGTGGCCCATGAAGGCAATGCCCTGTGGCCCATGAAGACAAAGTCCTATGGCCCATAAAGGCAAAACCCTGTGGCCCATGAAGGCAAAACCCTGTGGCCCATGAAGGCAAAACCCTGTGGCCCATGAAGGCAAAGCCCTGTGGCCCATGAAGGCAAAACCCTGTGCCCCATGAAGGGAAAGCCCTGTGGCCCTTGAAGACAAAGTCCTGTGGCCCGTGAAAGCAAAGCCCTGTGGCCCACGAAGGCAAAACCCTGTGGCCTATGAAGGCAAAACCCTGTGGCCCATGAAGGCAAAACGTTGTGGCCCATGAAGGCAAAACATTGTGGCCCGTAAAGGCAAAACCCTGTGGCCCATGAAGGCAAAACCTTGTGGCCCATGAAGGCAAAACCCTGTGGCCCATGAAGGCGAAGCCCTGTGGCCCATGAAGCAAAAACCCTGTGGCCCATGAAGACAAAGTCCTGTGGCCCTAGAAGACAAAGTCCTGTGGCCTGTGAAGGCAAAACCCTGTGGCCCACGAAGGCAAAACCCTGTGGCCCATGAAGGCAAAGCCCTGTGGCCCTTGAAGGCAAAGCCCTGTGGCCCATGAAGGCAAAGCCCGGCGGCCCATGAAGGCAACACCCTGTGGCCCTTGAAGGCAAAGCCCTGTGGCCCATGAAGGCAAAGTCCTGTGGCCCATGAAGGCAAAGCCCTGTGGCCCATGCAGGCAAAGCCCTGTGTCCCATGAAGGCAGAGCCCTGTGGCCCATGAAGACAGAGCTCTGTGGCTCATGAAGGCAAAGCTTTGTGGCCCATGAAGGCAAAGTCCTGTGGCCCATGAAGGCAAGCCAGCACTTGTCTCCGTTTTCTGTAGTTTTGTGCGGACTGAGAGTCTGACTCCCCCTGGACCGGACACTATTCCATCGCAGGTTAGCTCCCAGCCAACGCTGGTACACATTTACCTACCCCTGAAAAATATAAAGCCGAGTTGGCTTAGGTGGGAAAGAAGGTCACACATATACCAACAATGACAACCTTGTCTGTCTATTTTAATTTCTCTTTGTTCCCGCCCAAAAAGAGCTACTGTCAAAAAAAGTCATTTCTTTAGGCTAATGAATCATGAGTGAAGCTGTAAGCCAGAGGTTTTTCGTTTAAGGTTACAAGAACTGTTAGGGTTGGGGTTGTAATGTTACAGTCGCGGTTATAGTTGGGGTTAGGATAATATCGGTGTTATAAAGTTAAACATTCTAATTCATTGACATAGTGAATCATTGACATAGTATATCATTGACATAGTGACTCATTGGCATAGTGACTCATTGGCATAGTGACTTATTGACATAGTGACTCATTGACATTGTGATTCATTAACATAGTGACTCAATAACATAGTGACTCATTGACATAGTGACTCATTGACATTGTGACTGATTGACATAGTGAATTATTGACATAGTTACACATTAACATAGTGACTCATCAACATAGTGACTCATTGACATAGTGACTCATTAACATAGTGGCTCATTGACATAGTGACTCATTAACATAGTGACTCATTGACATAGTGACTCATAACATAGTGACTCATTAACATAGTGACTCATTGACATAGTGACTCTTAACATAGTGACTCATTGACATAGTGACTCATTAACATAGTGACTCATTGATATAGTGACTCATTAACATAGTGACTCATTAACATAGTGACTCAGAACATAGTGACTCATTGACACAGTGACTCATTGACATAGTGACTCATTGACATAGTGAATCAATAAAACGTTATTTTCTCTAGCAAACTACTAGCCATTGGATTGACATTTATACATCGATAGAATGGGGGAATAGATTCTAAGATACGACTTAATTCGTTGTAACTCGCCAAACTTCAACCATTCGCAATAACTTGAGGAAGATTTGCTCTTTGAAAAAGGACACACCTCATCCAGTCAGCGAAACCTAATTTCAATTTCGTTCTCCTTTGTCGAACGCACTTAACAAGTCTGTTTTTCATTTCATGTAAGTACAATTTAAACCAGATCTTTTTATCCCCTGTCCCTGATACCAACCTTTTCTCTACTTGATAAATAACATGAAACTAGATTTACGCACAGATTTTTTAACTAAGATAAAGTCTGAAACAAGTATCAGCTTTGAACTTGAAAGAAATTTTCTGACATCATTAATGACCATTGAAAATTGCGATACAACTCAACATATATTTCAAATTGTTTTCAGCTACGTAACGCTGCCGAAAACTAAAGTTAAAACTTAATTAGAACTTTTTCATTTTATTTTTTTGATTGTTTATTTATTTATTTATCTATATATTCATTTATTTTTTCTTGAAAGAGGTTTATTAAGATATTATGATTTTTCAGTTTCTGTAAATAAAACTATTCATTACTATTTACTAATACCATGCCAGTAAGGCTGTTTACTACCAGTCATGCTTTCTATTCCCACAAAACTAACTTTTCTCGATCAGATAAGATTAAAACTAGATGTTTCTAAATCTTTTCATACTAAATGTTTGTTCTTTCCTGAACAACATCTTTTTTTTAATCTAATCAATATAATAAATCGAGGTTTTTCCTGTTCCCCTGCTATATACCTGCCAACTCTTACGCCTGCGAGTTGAAAACTTCGATCTCACGCTTGCGGCCCAAATTCTCACGCTTGATTGATTAATAAGAGATGCTGTTGTCTTGCTTCACACAATTTTCAAAAATATTTTAAGTCAGATAGAAGTGAAGTGAATACTATGTGTAAAATGAATAAATGATGATATTTTCCACGCTATCTCTGATTTTTGAAGTGAAAAGCACTCGGAACGGGGTCGTTCTTATACACGTCTTAAGACTGGGATTGAGAAATGTCATGGCTGTTTCTGCTTTTGATAAAGTATACAAACATAGGAAGACTTCCGTCTTCGCAAATCCCGGCAGTCCCAGGATAAAAATCTCACGCGTTTAAGTCAGAAAACGCTTTTAGATATACTGATACCGGGTTTCTTTCCTATATGATCAGTAAGATGATTCTTATTCCTTTTTTTTGACAACTTTTCTACGATCTGTTCAGTAAAATTGAAACCAGATGTTTGCTATTCCCTTGATTCAAATTTTTTCAATCTGATCAGTACTATTGAAACCAAATGATTCTTTTTCATGTTTTGACAATTTTTCCACGCTCTGATCAGTAAAATTAAAACCAGGAGTTTGCTATATCCTTGATACGAGGTTTTCTCGATCTAATCAGTAAGATAGAAAAACATGATAATCTCATTATTAATTTATACAACTTCTTTTTTAATCTGATCAGTAAGATTAATCTAGGTATTTCCCATTCTTGGTAAGAGTTTTTCTTATTTGATAAGAAAAATTAAACCGGATGTTTGCTCTTCTCATGATATCAGCTTATTATCCATCTTATTAGTACTATTGAAAATACATATTTTCTAATTAATCCATCCGTACCACGGTCAGTTCTCGATCTGATCGGTAAAATTGAAACTGAAGAAAATTCAAAATGATCCGTCCAATAAGTGAATAACTGATTAATTAACAAACTTTTTCGACAAATGCCAACACTTTAAAGCCGTAATCAGAAAAATAAAATGGGAGTGACGTTTCGCATTAGAGTTTTTCGCCGGAGTGTGATAAAAAGAGACAAAAGGATGAAAAGGGATAGATAAAATGAACTGTCAAACAATAAAAGGAAATTCAAATTGAAGAAATATGACAGAAATTGAAACGTTCATTTATCTTGATGTGATTAAGAGTGCCGAAAACGTGAATTAGTCGCATGTATCGCCATGTAGCTAACATTTTGGTCGAGTGAAGAGACGTGATGTAATACATACTTAATGACAACTCCCCAAAGGGGCTTTTCAGTGTTATTAAAAACGTCCCTCCTCCCCAGTTAAGAATCCCAACTGATAGGAGGCAAACCAGGCAGCTTGGGTAATTTGCTAGTTGCAAAAAAAATGAGGAGTTTAACAAAATAATACTGCTAATAACATAATTTTTAAAAAAAACATTGGGAAACGAAAAAGACAGTGGGTATGCGGTATCAACGACATTTCGCTACTGTATCAATATTGCTTGTTGTAAACGGAGGGGACCACTATCAAACACCAGACCTTTGTCTGATTGTACTGTCATCTTAGACCCTAAGTCAAAACCTAGCGAAGAGGAGCTTAAGAAAGTAGAGGATACTGGATTCAAAACAAAGTTAAAATATAGACGTTGTAATATCGAACCAATTATCCCATGCCTTAAAAAATACTGTTTTGAGTATTTTAAAACTGCCATACCTTTTTAAGAAATACTTTAATAGTGTCAAAATGTTTTTCTTTTTAATCTAGTTCCACATGCTTTTTTAATGTTTAGATTCAAATTGTAGTTACCTTTGTTTATCTATTGTGCGGACGTGGTTGGCGCAGTTGGTAAGATCTCTGCTTTCCAAACACAAGGTCCAAAGTTCGATCCCGGCACTTTGGCGAGATTTGAAGATTTGTGTGGCCTTCTTTTCCGCTTAAGCCAACTCAGCTTTCCATCCTCCCGGGGTAGGTAAATTAATACCAGCGTATGCTGGGAGCTAACCTGCGATGGATTAGTGTCCTGTCCAGGGGGAGTCATAGACTCTCATTCGTTTAACACTACAGAAACCGGAGATAAGCGCCGGCTCCATGGGCCACCTGGCTCGTAAAGGATTTAGTTTTTTAAAAAATATGAGCAATCAGAGGCCTGGAAAGCCGTTGCATATTCTGCGGTATCCAACGAGTAGTACTCCATCCGGCTTTCATTACTTGCGAAAACTATCGAAATGGCGTCAAAACTGTGTGCACACGTTTACGAAATGGCGCCCAAGTTGTCGGTCAACGTTGTGAGAGGTTAAAACGTCAGCACAAACTGGGACTTTATATCTTCGTTGTCAATGCGGTGATAAATTAGTTTGTTGTCTTTTTTAAGGCATGGGAAAAATTAGTTATGCAATGGTTACTCATGAAATACCGTGGAAATGCCACTTACCACTTGTATTTTCTTACTATACACACTCGCCTGAAGGTTCGTGTGTATACGGAAAATACAAGTGACGCGTTGAATACTCCACGGTATCCCACTAGAAACCATTGCATAACTACTGTGTAGCTTTTCCTTAATTTCGCATTCCTTCGTTTCTCAGAAGAGCATTCTAACTAGTATACATTTCATAGAAAAAAAATGTTTTGTTATAGTTTATTTTCATATATCATTTTCAGAGCAAAGACACCAAATGATGAGTGAAACAAATTAAGAATTATAACTTTGGTTGTGAATTTCCATGAATTGTGCAGACTGCATAGTGTTAATTTACTGCTTTAGTATTTTGAAATATTGTTCCTACAAAAAAAATTGGGTCGGGGATAGAAGCAGAATATTGATTATTGACATTGATTATGTCTACATCTATCACTAAAGAACAGGGGAAGGGGCGGAGAAGGGTTAATTATTAATTATTATTAAATAAATTTCTTTCTATGATCTGTTTCCTATTACCAGCTGATATTATAAGCAACTAGCAATTACCAACTAGCAATTAGCAGCTAGCATTTAGCAACTAGCAATTAGCAACTAGTAACTAGCAATTAGCAACTAGCAATTAGCAACTAGCAATTAGCAGCTAGCAATTAGCAAATAGCAATTAGCAACTAGCAATTAGCAGCTAGCAATTAGCAGCTAGCAATTAGCAAATAGCAATTAGCAATTAGCAAATAGCAATTAGCAACTAGCAATTAGCAGCTAGCAACTAGCAATTAGCAACTAGCAATTAGTAGCTAGCAACTAGCATGCTAAGTAAACAGTTTAAACTTTGGAATTGAAATGTCTACCTCTATCAAGAACAAGTAAAGGGGCGGAGAAGGGTTAATTATTAATTATTATTAAATAAATTTCTTTCTATGATCTGTTTTCTATTACCAGCCGATATTATAAGCAACTAGCAATTAGCAACTAGCAATTAGCAACTAGCAATTAGCAATTAGCAACTAGCAATTAGCAGCTAGCAACTAGCATGCTAAGTAAACAGTTTAAACTTTGGAATTGAAATCAAACTTTGGTGCTAAGGAAAAAGAGAATATAAGAATTACCAAAGTGTCGAACTAGGCATGCTGGCATTAACGTTCTCGTGTTTGGCCAATAAGCTAATCTTGCTTTTGTGGAAAAAGAAGACAATTCTAGAATGTCGGATATTTGAGAACGAATAAGGAAAGAGTCCAAACTTAACTTAACTATGTTCCATTGTTAAAGCACTACAACTATAATTATTATTTGACAAAATGTGCGAGAAGGTTAATTAGGCCATTTTTTTTGCATAGCTACAATCAATAGTTCGAGCAATGTTTGTCGATTTTAAAGTATTTCAACTTTTTATACTTTGTGTATTAAAACGACAAGGTACAGAAGTTAACAAAGATTTATCCAGTTTGTTTTCCTTAAGCTAATTCAGTCCTTGTTTTTTATTTTGAAACTACTAAAGTAATAAAGATCTATTCCAGGTTCTATAAAGGAGCAAGGATAATTTAAGGTTGTCCAGTTTCTAATTGATATAGTATACAATGTTCTAACATTAAAAAAAAACTCGAAATAGGATACCGGTTTTAACATTGGTGAAAAAAGTACATCGAGACGGCAAATCAGCAGATTCTAAATGGAGCACCTACATAGCTACAAACAATAGCTCAAGCAATATTTGTCAATTTTAAAGTATTTCTATTTTTGTAAGTTTGTGTATTAGAAAGACAAGGAGAAAACGACAAAAAAAACGATTGATTAGACACTTTCCTCATCCGTTCTCAAATAGATGACGTACAAGAATGGTCGTCTATCTTCCACAAAAGTACAATTTGCCTAGTGGCAAAACCCGACAACGGTAATGCCAGCTTCCCCAAGTTCGACACTTGGGTGATTCCTATATTCTCTTTTTGCTTAGCATCAAAGATTGACTTTTTTCTCATCCGTTCTCAAATATATGACATACTAGAATTGTAGTTAAAACAGTTTTTTTAAAGGTTGTTGTTCTTCACCAACCGTTTGTCTTGTGGTCCCGTTTGTGTCCTTAGTACAGTGGTTAGACTACTAGTTGCGGATCCGACTTACGAGGTGCTCCGTTTCAAATCTGGTGAGTTGCTGTCATGATGTACTTTTTCCACCAATGTTAAAACCGGTATCCTAATTTGAGTTTTTTTGTAATGTTAGGACATTGTATACTACATATGTATACTCTTTTCATAATGGTCAAAAAATCCTAAAATATTTTTGATAGCTTTTCCATACTACGAGCAATGAAGACGATTAATCGTTTCAGATTACCACATTCGTGAAATAACATAGAATGTTTGAGCATTTAGCAGGGCGTAAAAAAATCACATGCCTTTTCTGAGTACTCATTCGTTGGTAAAAAGATAGCAGAGATAGCTTATATCAAACTCTAGCATAAATACTCGTCATTTATATACTGTTCGCTTATCATTGTTATTTAGAAGCTTTTCATTTGCACCGTGGGAAATCAGACAATTCACAGCATCCTGGCTACCTTTAAAATCAGCGATTTGCAATGGAGTATCACCCTTACTGTCTTGGCAGTTGATATCAAGAGGCAATTCTAGCAATCTCTTTATTGTTGGTACGTTCGTACTATGTGCGCCATAGTGAAGCAGAGTCCAACCATTTTTACTGCGAGCTGCTACATCTGCACCTTTGTTAATCAAACAGTCCACTGCATGCAAGTTTCCGTTAAGTGCGGCAATATGAAGTGGAGTTGATTTGTCCTCATTTTGACAGTTGATATCCTCAGACAACTCCAGTAGTCTTTCTATTGTTGCAGTTTCTCCTCTTTGAGCCGCGCAGTGGAGTACACTCCATCCTTTCTTAGCAACAGCTGTTTGATCCGCTTCTCGGTCAATTAGAATGTTTAAAGCTTTCAAGTTTCCATTAAGTGCAGCCACATGAATTGGAGTCGAACCCTCGCTGTTTCGACAGTTGATATCAATTTGTAAATCTAGCAATCTATTTATAATGCATGTATTCCAGCCTTTACAAGCATAGTGAAGCACAGTCCACTCGTTCTTTGTAACAGCCAAATAATTTGCCTTTTGATCAATCAAAAAATTTACTACGTCTAAATGTCCGTTTAGAGCAGCAATGTGAAGTGGAGTCGAACCACTTTTAAAACTTTTAATATTTATGTCAAATCGCAAGTTTAACAAATATTTTATCACTTCGATGTTTCCTCCTTGCGCTGCCCAATGCATGACGGTCCATTTATTGTTAGAGGTTTCTTCTTTATCTGCACCGCTATTGAGAAGACAGATTACAGCATTCAAATGGCCATTGCGGGCTGCAATATGCAGTGGAGTAAGCCCTTCATTCGTTTTGCAATTGTGTTTCTCTCCCTTGCTTACATGACGAGTCACTTCCCGCTCTTCTTCAGTTGCGCGTGCTGTTATCTCACATGACTGAAAGGGAACCGTTGCACCATGGGTAAAATTACCTGTGTTATTTATCAAAGAAGTAGTTTGATTACCTGTGTACAACATATTACTTGATAAAACCTTGTCTATGGTATTTACGTCGCCTCCTTGTGCAGCAAAATGAAGAACGCTCATACCAGAAGCATCAACAGCCGTCACATTTGCACCTTTTAACAAAAGCATTTCAATGGTTTCAACGTTGCCACTTTGTGCTGCAATATGAAGAGGAGTTATATTACTTGTACTTCTTGAGTCGACTTTTACTCCTTGATCAAGAAGACTTTTTACTAGTTCACAGTTTCCTCCTCTGGCAGCGTGATGGAGCGTAGTCCAGCCATTCTCGTCTATAAAATTCTTGTCGCCTCCACAATAAAGAAGCCTTTCAGTGATGTCCTTGTGGCCACGGCTAGCTGCTAGTTGAGCTCCAATTCTTAAGGCTCTTTTCATTTGATTCCCACTGTTCTCGATAAAGTCTTGAACAACAGTAAATCTTCCTTCTCTGCAAGCATCATAAAATGTGTCTTCCGTAGGTTTCTCGATGAGCTTTTCGGAAGGAAATTTTCCTACAGTGAGATAATCAAAATGTAAATGCAATATTACAAACAGATAAGATGATGGAAATGCAACGTAAATGTCACGTTTTTATCAGATTTGGTGAAATTTCATATAAACATAATTCATTTTATACCATTTGGAATTTTACTAATTCCCTATTTGACTATTATTAGCTACTTAACTAAATCCTTCGCAAACTTATTGGCTCATCGAAGCTGTAGCTCATCTCTCGTTTCTGTAATTTTTAACGGATGAAAGCCTGATTCACCCTGGACGGAGCACTAACCCACCACAGATTAGCTCCCAGTAGACCTTAGTATTCATACTGACTCCCCCTGGACGGACCACTTATCCGAAGAAGAAGGCTGTTGCCTAGGCAATAGCACAATATGAACTGCTGAGAAACGTATCAAACAATACAGTAGATGTTTTATGATTATGCCGTTTGACATAAGCTCTTCAATCTCGTCTTTTGCGCTATTTCAACATCAGTAAACCACATAGTTGTTTTTGCGGAGTACCAATTGTATTAGAAAGACGCTGGTGATCTGGGGAAGGGGGTTGCGCACTCTCTGCAAGGCACTTCCCCTAAACTCGCTTCTGCTTAACCCGTAAATGATTTAGCTAGTTAGCTTAACTTAACTAGCTGAATACGCGCCAAAAAGCCCGCCAAATTAAATAAGATCCGAGCCCCAAATGGATTTGAACCCACGACCCTCCGTGTTCTAGTCGGATGTTCTACAAACTGAGTTACTAGAGACTCTATGGTGAGCAAGGGTCAATATATTTTGGGTCTAGACTGGAACCGCATCGCGCGGCCACACAACCTAGGAATGACTGAGGCACATTAACTCACTAACAGCATCACGCTGTCACATTAATGCATATCAAGATGCGGACAACCAGCCTCCAACGTGAGTATATTAATATACTTAAATTAAATAATGTGATTTTATACTCTCACAAAGAACAACTTTCGCTGTATCAAAATCTCACTAATAATCATTTTGGCTGATAAAAGCATTGTTCTGAAGACTCGGCGCTAGGTTATCGTTTTTTTACGTCACTATCGTGCCAGTAAGTAACAGATGGACCAAAGTCACGTGATCGATATTAATCAAATGCAGGAGCGGAGTTTTAACAGTAAACGAAGGTTGCTTTTTAAAATATTTTTATGTTCTTTATGTATTATTATTAATTAATTAGATTTGTTGAATTTACTTATGTAAATAATTTTGACGAAGTTTTGAGTTTGTGACTTTTTATAGATGTTGAAACTGAAAAATTATTCTGGGAAAAAACAGTTCCACAAGAACAAATCCAAATTTTTACAAACTACTCCTGTTCGTTTCGTGGGCATAGTAATACACAATGTGTAAATGCAGTTTTGGACAAGGAAAAACACAAATTCAAGCTCACTCCATCCCTTCATACCATACAAACGTTAATAATATAAAAGGTAATGAAAACAGACAAAGAGACACAAATATATAATAACCAAAAATGTAAACAACAATAACATACAAACTGGTTATAAGCACCACAAGACAACGCATATTGTATAAATACTTTTAAAAACGTATGTTGTTTTCGTTGTGATTATAACGGGCGGGTTATTTTTTATCATTTATACTCATGCTAAAATGGCCAAAAAAATTGAATTTCAATAGAAAATATTTTTTAAAAAACGGTTTCTCAGTGATAACGTAATTAGTTGATGTTACTTTTGTCATCATGGAAATTAACAACTTGACACAAATTCAGGCTTTGTGCCTGCTATACGGTCAAATGACACTACACTAGGGCCAAATTGGGTTAAATCTTCCGAAGGTCAACAAACATTCAAGTAATACTGTTAAGCTTACGAAGTTTAAAAGGTACCGGCTACCTTCTGGCAAGTTTCGAAACGTCTTCTCTAATAACAGATCAAGCTTGGACTCGATTCTTGATACACCATCTTTGAGATCGTGAGTATTTCCATCTGTGGCTGTCAGAGGAGCCGTAGAAAAGTTGTCTATTGCTTCTTTCCATTCTTGTTCTTTATTGAGGTTTCTGGAAGAAATTGTAAAGCAGAAACATTTAGATTTTTTTAGTATATAGATAAATTAACCACACCACAAACAAATCCCAGATTAACCGCCAGTCAGCTGCATGTAAGTTTTTTTTGCTGGTTTTAATATTTATTATGCGAAAAATATTATCAATATTAACATAATAATCAGTATCATTGTTACTGATATTGCTACTGTTACTGTTATTGTTGACAAAGCGGAAAGCCCTGCTAGCCTACAAAGCAGCACCAAATCCCACAACCCTTGCCGCGCTCAGAGCCGCCCGGA
>JAOTRI020106700.1:0-13472 GCA_028564885.2 Zoanthus sanctaehelenae | reverse complement strand
GGTGGGTGATATGAGAGTTAGGTGATGGCTGGTGGGAAGGCCCAGAAAAAAGTGGATTGATTGTGTGATGGAGGATAAGAACTTGTTGGGAGTGGAGGAGCATGTGGTGCAGGTGGGTGATATGAGAGTTAGGTGATGGCTGGTGGGAAGGCCCAGAAAAAAGTGGATTGATTGTGTGATGGAGGATATGAACTTGTTGGGAGTGGAGGAGCATTTGATGCAGGATGGTGATTGTAATGATGACTTCTACTAACAACATTACTTGTATCAATTATAGGTTGATGTTACTCAAAGGACATCATTGTCATCAGACCCTGTGTTTGTCAGAACACTTGGGAAAGGTGCCTATTTTGGAGAAAAAGCACTCAAGGGGTAGGTATTGCTTGGAGGTATTGTTTGGACTTGTGATAAAATTGATCGCTAAAATTTTTGAGGGATGAATAAATACAAGTAGATTTGATTTAAGAGTCATGAACTACATTATTTCAGGAAGAAAATAGATATTTTTCTACTGTGGGATTCATAGTTTGTTATTAAAAGTTACTTGAATTTTATCAGAAACAAGTTAAGGTAGCAAAGCATATTGAGCTGTTTGAAGGATTGTAAGTCTTCATGAACCCTTCAGCAGCTAGCTAAGGAAAATGTTTTTACTGTTCACACTTTCACGAGCCAATCACAGGACAGATATGAAATCATGTATTCTTGGTGATGCATTGTCATGTTGTTGATATGTTTCTAATGTTAACACTTTCACGAGCCAATCACAGGACAAATGAAATCATGTATTCTTAATGGTGCATGTCATGTTGTTAATATCTTTTTAATATTCACAGTAAGACTAAGTTCTTTTCTTTATCCCATGCTTGTGTCATTATTTTATTCATTTTGCACAAACCCTCTTATATTACAAGATTGACAGCTGCTTATGATACAAGTTCTAAACGATAGGAATCAAGTAAAACTCACCTATGATATTAAAAACAGATCTTTTGTAAGGAAGCCAGTCAGAAAGGACAGCTTGTTAGTTTCAGTAAATTCTCTAAAATATTTTTATAAATACTCAAAGCCTTAACTTTAGGTTGTTCTTAAATTGCTTTTAGTATTTGGCCCAATTGATCCTTGTCATTCTTATAAAGTTTGTCTTGTTAGAAAGTGTGTGAAAACAATGATTTGAACAATGACTACAAACTAAAGTACACTATTTTTTTACTTTTAGAGAGGACTTGAGGACAGCAAACTGTCTTGCTGGGAAAGGTGGAGTGCAGTGCCTTGTTTTAGACAGAGAGTAAGCTCTCTTAATGGTTTATTGTAGTGCATGTGTTTATGTATTTTTTGTTTCTTGTAATTTGGCTTCTTAACAGCCCCATGTAATTGAACAGTACTACAAGAAGTTACTACAGGTAAATCACATATCAAATAATCTAAAAAAAAACAAGTTAAGTAAACATAAAAACATTATTTAATTATAAAGATTTGTAATTGAATGATTCTGTTGGAATCGTTCGTCTTCATTTGTAGATTCGTCTTGATCTGAAGAGAGCTCTCAAGAGCCAAAACATTATTTGAGATCTTTCTAACCTGAGGTTTAAAAGAACTAGAGACATTTGAAGATGACAGATTCTGTCATTCAGTTGTAAATTATGGGAAAATCAATGTCAGCAAAAATTTTCAGGCTTGATTAAAATATGTTACAAAGATGATAACTAACAGCTGCAAATGGACTTAGCATTTCTAGTCTGGCCTGCAGTACTCTCAACAAATAAGATTTAACATTATAAATAAGGGTGGAAAACAGTTTCAAGTAATTTCTTATATGGAATCGTTTGAGGCCAGTTTTTAAATGGACTGTGACAGACGGATAATAATTTTGTACACCCAGCAACGGACACAGTAATAACATAAATGAAGCAGAAAGCTGGTTCTTGTAAGCTTGTATGTATATTCAAACAAATTGATTGTTAGTTATATGTACCTGTAATTCTTGCTTCTAAGGACTTTAGCTTAAGTCTGGTTTCCATATAAATGCCCAAATTGTCCCAATCACCTCAATCTTCCCAAAATGTGTTCAGACAATCCGGACGATAATATGGAAATGCTCCAAAAAGGTTTGAAACGATCCAGACAATTAGGGCAATCGTGATCGTCTGGATAGCCAGGAGCTCTATCATGAATGTGAAGCTCTTGCACAAGTGTGTTCTTCTCCTGCGTAAAACAGCCCGTAAAATTTAGTATATATTCTTGCATATCTTGCTCTTCTATCTACTGCCGCCATTTTCATATTTAATGGCTTCGCACCAAAGATGGTTGTCAGACACATGCCTTTACTGCACAAATGAGCTCTTGGAGAAATTATGACGATCTATTGGTTTCCACATAATCGTTCCAATGGGCCGGATCGTCTGAAATATCTTGGAACGATTTTTACGATTAGGAAACCAGGCCTAATGTTTAAATACAGATTCATAATGCACACTCTGATTTTAGGAGAATTACTTATTGCTGCTTGTTACCAATATGGCTTTTGTGCCCATTTTATTGGGTTTGGGTTTTACAAGACGTACACATGATTGTTCTATCTCTTTTTGCAATTGTCATTTACCCTACTAGTAAGTCCCACTAGCATTGAGTATCAACAAAGTTTTATTTCAGTGTTGTCTTCTTGTGTTTGAGTTGATGCTGGCAAAAAAGAAAGACAAAATTTGCTTTCCATAGCTGCTACCATTCAGGCTATAATTATTTTAATTGAAGTAATAGTTAAAATTGTTAGATTGAAGATGTGATGCCAAACACCAACATAGCCACGGTTCAAATTTCAGTCGGTTTGATGTTTCAAAGCTTTCCACAACATAACTTGATTATTTCCTTTGATGAGTTACAAAGTCTTTTGGCACTGCTCATTGCCACAAGCTTTTACTAGATAATTATTCTGAGTTCAGCCTCTCTTTGCTTCACAATAAATATCATGGAATGTGTGGACATTGCACTAATAAGCTGTGTTATCTACTTTTTAGGTCTTTCATTCAGTTTATTGGCACATTAGAAGAAATTCAGCAAGACCAGTATGATGATAGAGCAAGAGGTGTAGAGCCTCAAACAGCAAGGTATTGAATGATAATCAATTAATAATGCACACGTAGAATAAAAAGGTCCTCTAGAGCCTTTGATTACACAATGTTGTGAAACGTACTGACAATGACAATAGATGGTATAATTTATAATATATATAATTTATTATAATTTTATATAATTTATAGTTAAACTTTGTGCAGAGGAATTCTGCAAACTTTCTCATTAAAGAATATCACGCTCAATAATGTTTTTGCTGATGAATACTTATTTTATTCAATTTGAAGATAGTAATGAAAACCTCAAAATTTAGAAAATGATCTGTAGTTTTGCACTAGTGTCATCAGTAAGATGATAGTTTTTTAAGAGATTGAGGCCCCTTATTATTACAGGTTCCTTTTTATTGTAGGCTCCTTATTACTGTAACGCTATTTTAAGCTATTAACGATTTTCTTCCTCCATCTCGTTGTGTTTTGTGCTAGTTTTCTTAGAGTGGTGCATGTGTGGCCTCTGCTCTTCATCTCCACTTCAGCATTATGCCTCTAGGTGCTAGTTGGTGTCCTCTTTTTCGCGTAGTTTATGAATTTCATTTTAAAGCTTGTTTTTGAAGTGTATCATGCATTGATATTTAATTCTATCTGTCAAGCCTTGAATAGCTGTTGCTGACTATGAACTGTGTCTTGTCATTTTTTGTATCCTTTAACTTTATTGATAAAAATGTTGTAGTTGTTGTTGTTGGCCTTTAACATGTTCACTTCAAAATTTTTTGCTTGAAAAAAGTGTTTCTGTGAATAGCTTATCTGCATCGCAATGAGTTTGATTAAAATTGCATCATCTCAGTCCAAAGGGTGAGTTTAATACCATCAAATGTTCCAGTTTAATACTTATTTTAACATTTTTTAAACTGACAATGGCTTTGTTTTCTAGGACAAAAATGCAGCTACTTTATTGTAGTTTAAGAACGTTCTGAGTGTTGTATGATAAGTTGAACATTTGAGTTTTTATTTTTCTAGCCGCCTAAGTAAAGCTGCACGAGATGAGTTTGCAAATGTAAAGTTAGAAGATCTCACAATTATCAAGACACTTGGTGTTGGTGGATTCGGTAGAGTAGAGTTGGTAAGTGCACAGAGCATTTTCTCAATGCTAGTTAAAGCTAATTCCTTTATGAGTCTATTGGCCCATGGGGCTGGTGATTATCTCCAGATTCTGTAGTGTTGACTTCCCTTGGATGGGACACTAATCCATCGCAGGTTAGCTCCCAGTAAATGCTGGTACTCCATTACCTACCCCGGAAGGTTAGAAAGCTGAATTGACTTGAAATATTCGACTCTCAGCAAATCCCTGGGATCGAACGGAGAACGTTGTGGTTGGAAAGGAGAGATCTTACCAACTGGTCAAACATCTTTTTTTATCCAAAAGAGGTGGTGACGTTAAACTATGTCCATTTTGAGCCAAGTGGTCCATGAAAATGGCAATTGTTTTTGTTTTTGTTGGTGTTGAAGGAGTTTGTCCAAAATATGTCTTGCCATCACCTGAATTCCAAAAATGATATTTTTAAGGTTTTGTTATTTACAGATCTAACATAATAAATTATTGTAATGATTTATTTAACTGCCAACTGAGTAACTTTAGACTCTACTCCATTATACAACTCTGCTCTTAAGACTACCAGCATCGGCAAAACATCAACAAAGAGAAGAACCGAATTGTTACAAAAACATTACCTGCTGACCCATATTAGCAAGGCGAACTTTGAAAACATTCTAAAAAAACTTAGAAAAGAAACCATTTGAAAAACTTGATGCCTTGGCAAAAATTTCAAATGCTTTTTGTTACTGTATTCATATAGAAATATAGTAATGCAAGTCATCCTTGCACAATGTTTGTAACACTGTTTTTATCCTTGATATTTGAATTTTCAGCATGGAGCCTGCACTGACTAATCAATGCTTACACCTAGTTTATGATATTATGTTATGTTATTAGTTGCTAAGGATTGCAAGGATGAAAATGGATTGAAACTTTAAGACGTTGGACTAACTTGTCTTCTTGAAGTATTGATGGTGTTTCAAAGAAGTACCAACAAACCAGTACTGCTTTTTTTAAACGTTTCATTAGATATTCCACTAGTGGTTAATAGTGAGTGGTTTAATGGCAGACCACCCTTTTATTGTAGCTAGAGCTAATATCAGCGGTAGCCACTTTGTCATGTGTAAGAGGGTGAGGGTGTGTAATAACCACAGGATACCCAAGTTGACATGCATCGGTCTATAGGAATAACACAGAATACCTAAGAAGACCGTTTTGAAAATTAAAACAGAATAATAATAATAATAATAATAATAATAATAATAATAATAATAATAATATTTTATTTAACTTCAGTTGCAAAGAAAGTGGTTTCCCACCCTTCCAAGCCAGAGGCTAATGTTTAATTGCTTAGATCTTAGTGTGAAAGTCAAATTTGCTGAGGGAGGAAAACCGGAGTAACCAAAGAAAAACCCTCAGAGTCAGATTAAGATCGACAAATCTCAGCCCACATGCCGAGCCCAGGAATCAAACCCCGGGTAGTAGAGGTGGGAGGCACGACTGATGACCACTATGCCAACCTGACTCCCAGGCTACTGAAAGAAGCGTCTGTTTTATATCACTCGCCAAAGGAAAGAATTATATTGCGGTAGCTTCATGTCTCCCATGGCTACCTATTTTCTTAAACAACCAACCACCTCAAGAAATCTTGAATATGTTTCGTGGTCATGTTGTAGGTCCAGCTATCCGGGGACAAAAGAACTTTTGCATTAAAAATGTTAAAGAAACAACATATCGTGGACACAAGACAACAAGATCATATAATGTCGGAAAAAAGAATCATGTCTGAGGCCAACTGTCCGTTTATTGTTCGGTAAGATTTCTTCATTTGTTGTGATTGAGTTCATGTTGCGGTATAAGCAATGAAGCATTGCTGCACTATAAACAACTTTAAAGGAAGATTGGTTGGGCACCTGTGGGTGTTCTTATATTTGATTTTGAGTTTTTAAGGTCATCAATAGGTCTTGAAATTGGAAAGTTCTTCTTTAGGTCTTAAAATGTTTTAAATTTGACTTTTGTGGCTTGTGCCTCACAAGAGGGCTAGTCACTATGCTATCGCCTTGAGTGAGTGAGTAAAATTCAGTTTTTAATGGTGTTTCCCGATTATGATACGACACCTTGGTCGATTTGTTTTTTCGGAAATACTTGGACTTTATTAATTACTTCCAATTGCAGTGTGATCTTCTTATCAACCTACTCCTCCATCAGGACTTTTGAAATCTGCCTGACCTAGCCGAAGAGATGCTGGTGTTAACTTGCTTTGCCCTTGTATTTGTACCAAAAGTTTGAAGTCTGTTCGTGAATGTGGGATGCAATGTCAAAATAAAGATGTCTTGTTTTATGATTTTGTTCTACTTTAACTACATACAGTGTAGACGTGAGTTTCTTATGTCTTTTTTGAGTGTATGAAGTCCCAGAATGCGAATTATTTTTTATGCTTGCACTAGCCACATGCAGCCTTAGACTACCAATGTTTTGATTTGATGGAATTATTCGCTATATGAACGTTTTTAAAAGAAAAATTTACAATTTGGAAAGAAGTTTTTGGTTTTTACCTTTAAAATAACCTATTAATGCTCAAACGTTTGTTTTTAAAATTCTTAATTTTTTTATTTTTTTTTACCTTTAGCATGTTAAAGCAATGCTCCAACTTCATTGCAGGTTGTACAAAACCTTTAAAGATCGTAAATATCTTCATATGTTGCTTGAGGCTTGTCTCGGCGGAGAGCTGTGGACGATTTTACGAGACAAGTAAGTGCGATTGTGATAGGAAGTGTTTTAGCCTCACTCATGTGCTTTACTATCAATACTCACCAGCCACAATGTCTTAGTAATCAGTCTAATAAGTTAATTTTGGGACTCACCAAATATATGAAGAAGATTGGGTTAATTATGAGAAACCGTTTTCATCATTTTTTTTTTCATAAAAACTGTTACTAAATTCTTTTACTAGCCCAGTGGCCCATGGATCCGGCGCTTCTCTTCAGATTCTGTAGTGTAAAGGGGATGAGGGTCTTTGAATCCCCCTGGACGGGACACTAATCTATCGCAGGTTAGCTCCCAGCAGACGCTGGTACTCATTTACCTACCCCGGAAGGGTGGGAAGCTGAATTTGAAAAGAAAGTCACACAAATATTCGAATCTTGGCAAAGTGCATGAATCGAACTGGGCACCTTGTGGTTGGAAAGCAGAGATCTTAACCAGTTTTGAAGTCAGATATTGGTGTTAAAGGATGGTCTTATATACTGTACACGCAAATTACAGTACAATAACATGTTTCTGAAAAAGAGATTGTGTAAATGATCTTCTGTGTTTAAAACTATAAGTTCACGGCCTAGGTGAAGAATGGTACGCAACTGCCAAACAATTATTTTCTTATGTGCATTTTACGTTGATACATTGGTCACGGAAATAAATGTTCACTTAATAATGGTCATTTTAGAAGGAATTCGTTGTTATTAATGAATGAGTTTATTACCATAATTTACTTATTACTAATTTAATTTAATTTACTTATTACTAATTTAATTTGATTTACTTATTACTAATTTAATTTGTTTGCCGACATAAGAATGGAAGTTGTTGGTGATTACCGTGAGAAGCGTAAAGACCTTATATTTTGAGGTTCATTTGTTGAAACTAACACCAGATCAGTGAAGAGTTAATATTTAGAGGCTATATTTGTTTTTCAGTTTACGATTAAGGCATGGCATTTAATCACTTTTTCGGGTGACTAGGTTTAGTTTGGTACAACACAGATTGCGTTTTTCTATAAAACTAAAAAACTTCAGGTATATATATTTAAAAAGATTGCAATCAAAAATTCTATTTACAGTGGCCTGCAGGTCTTCGGTTGGTAAAATTTTAAAGTTTCGACACAGACCTTCATTGAATGGAAACCTGCAGGGCTTACATTGAAAGAACTTATTGCGTTAAAGTCAACACGATTAATTTGTCTTTTTTTATCACCAGAGGTTCATTTGATGATGCAACTACCAGATATTACGTTGCCTGTGTCATAGAAGCATTTCAATATCTCCATGGGAAAGGCATCATTTACCGCGATCTTAAGGTACAAAGCTTTAGAATATCTTTCACTATACTTGCAACAAGGTACTTGCTACATTTCTTTTACGGTTTAACCCTTTCAGTCCAATTCTCCCAACTTGTTCCCATACTTTTCATTAAGCAAGTTTAGGAGAATTTTCTTTTAATTTTCTGTGGTTTGCTTTGTATGATCAATTCTCATTTTTGTATACCAAATATTTCATTTTGCTTGTTTTATTTAAGGAGACATTGGCTTTTGATAACTAATTGGGATTAATTTCAACTTTTGATTAATGTCATTAAACATTTCCGACCCTGTATTTGTTTGCGTAAGTTTTTGAAAGTTCTATTTTTTAAAATCTTTCTTCATTTACAACTTGTGATTCCCGTTTTATTCAACTTGAACTTGAAATAAGCCATTTTAATTTTGTTCTTGTTAATCTAAAAACTTTTTGTTTGTTCAAAAGTCGGCTCTTGCTTTAAGTTCTTTAGTCCTGTATCGCGTCTTGCAATGCATTGAACTCGTGTTTTCCTATTAAAAGGTTAAAGACTTTATTTTAGGGTTTATTCACAAATACACTCTCTTGCAGGCAATAGCAAATGAACTCAAACTTTTCATAATGAACTTAGCTTGCGCCTCGTTCATTATTCATATTTCTCGTTCATTCTGTCGCCAGCGCAAACATGTATATGTTAACAAACCTTTTACTTCCAGTCATTAACCCTTAAATATTATTTATTTAAGCATTATAGCACAATTTTCTATGACTTTATCGGCGAAATGGAGCACTTGTGATGTTGGGAGAGACACGAAAAAGTTTTAAAGCTCTTACCTGCGGCTCGTGATTTTACAACGTTTCGAGTGTCACTCCAAATGTCACAAGTGCTATATTTCGCCTAAAAGTCATAGAAAGTTGTGCTGTAATGCTTTTATGATAAAACAAATCAAGCGGCAAAACAAGCGACAAAACAAGCAAGCGAAAACTATGACTTTATTGGTGTAATAAAGCATAGATTTATATCTTAGCTATATTATAAATTTATCTAAACAAAATAAAGTAGAAGCGTAACACTTGTGGGATGTGGCTGGATTACAAAATATAGCTGTGTTGCACATGCGTGATGGTAATGATGCAGCCACTAAATAGGGCACTATGGCCTCGCAGGTCAGAGGGACTAAGCCCGTACTGAAAACCCATCATAAAAGAGTGAGCCTGAATGTTAGCAGCCGTGAACAGCTGTTTTGGGCCTTTTTTTAAAGGTTTTCAGTACGGGCTTAGTCCCTCTGACCTTCGAGGCCATTGTGCCTATTTAGTGGCTGCATCATTACCATCACGCATGTGCAACACAGACATATCTATACAAAAGGTTTATTTATTAGTTGATTGATAAACACCATTTTTTATTAGTGCAGAAACACAAGATTTGCAGAACATACATGTGTCTACTGCTTTTTTTGCTGCATGTTTTCGCTTTTATGTGGGAGACTAAAGAATAATCGATTGACGTTGTCAAAAACATAAAACAAGCCAGACACTAGGCGAAAACACCGTGGCGAATTTAAGCGTATTCAGCTCATGTGGTTGGTCCCTGCACACTGAGCGCTGTTATCGACAAAAAATAGTCAACAATCTCCACAGACGACGCTATTTGTGATTCATTGTCGAATTACGCATGCGTAGTCACAACAGAAGATTATTGGCACCAGCTCTAAGTTCGCTCAGTCTCCGCACACGTGGCGAAATCTTCGTGCGAAAAGTGCGCACAGCAAAAAATATCAAACATGTTTACTGTTCAGCGTTGTTGCCGCAGCAGCAAGTGCGCTTGTAAACTCACACTGCACACCTGACGAATTCTTCACGGCGGATTTTGCGCCGAGCTGTTTTCCCCCAGTGTGCGACCTGCTCAGTGTTTCAGAAACTACATGCTTTAACTCACTTTGTTCGATTTTACATGTGATTGGCCCGAGTGACTCTCCTCGTTATCATGGATCACATTTTGATTTGCGTTTGCATATCGATAAGTCAACAATGTTTTTTCATTCTTAGTGTCGACTTGTGTGTGTGTGTGTGCAGTAGACACAAAAACACGGCAAGGCAATATTGTTCCCTCTCCGCAAGGGATACACCTTAAGTACATCAAATACATTAAATATACACTTTTCACCTTGCAGCCAGAAAACCTGTTGCTGGATTCCAAAGGTTATTGCAAGCTAGTAAGTCAATTTAATGTGCTGTTAACCGTGTCGTGAAGTAAGGACTGTAGGACCAGGGTTTCTGTCAATTTAATGTGCTGTAAGCCGTGTCGTGAACTGAGGACTGTAGGACCAGGGTTTCTGTCAATTTAATGTGCTGTAAACCGTATCGTGAATTGAGAACTGTAGGACCAGGGTTCCTTTGGTCTGTAGAAAAACAAAAGTTTTTTTCACCTCCTAGAATACAAAAGTGTTTTAGTTACGAACTTTATAGAGAAATTTATCGCATCCAGGACTGCAAATGTTGTCTCAGTTACACACTCTTTTTTGTAAAATCTTTGAATGCAAAAACGTTATATAGCCATAAATTTTTAAGTTTGTCATATCCTTAAATTATTACATAGATATGAGTGTTTTACTGAAAAGTTTTCCACTCGTAGATTTCATATAAAACTACATCCGGGATACGAGTAATATATTTTCCATATCCTCACTAGTGAAGATATCGTTGACGTCTTTTTTTGTTTTTCTCCTCCTCTTTGTTTAGATTTTCTATTTTCAAAACAATCGTATCTATGTAATGAAAAGAAAATTACACGTTGGCTTGAACATATGAATTTTATCTTCTCGTGAAATATATTTACCACTCGAAGATAAACTTCATATGTTCTCGCCTCCGTGTAATATCCTCTATTTATCAAGACGGGGCTCGTTCGCCACCTTGAAAACCTTCAAATCCTTAATCTTCAGGATTTTTCGTTCCAAACCTTGAATTCCTTGGAAATGGTGGAGGGTTTCTTTAGAGCAAGCTGGAATTTTACCTTAGGAAAGGGGAAGAACGCTGTCATAGCCATATGTATATTCTTAACCCTTCTACGCCTTATTGAACAGGCTTAGGTAATGTGAGCTAAAGGAACTTATTTACAGTACCAACTGTTCCCTGTGGAGATAACTTCAGTCGACATAAATATATGCTTAATGCAGATTACTGTTACTCCTGAAGATGACTTTTTGTCGAAAACGTTTAAGTTTGTAACCAATATGACATTTAGCCGTTTTATTACATTAAACAACAAACTGACTTTGGTTAAAAAAATTTCTGTAATAGCTAAATAGAACTGTTACTGTTGGTTCTAGGTCGACTTTGGGTTTGCCAAGAAAATCGGTTTTGGTCGTAAGACTTGGACCTTTTGTGGGACACCAGAATATGTAGCACCAGAAATTATTTTGAACAAGGTTAGTTTCTTTATCATTTTGATATTTTTGTAAGTTACCTCAAGAAAACTAAAAGGTATTCTTTTGATGGTAAAAACCAGTAAAAAATAACTTGTTTAGTAATTTATGTATCACGGCGATATGATAAACGACTACCCAACATTCTACTCACTATGACCCATGGTAGGTTTTACCCAAAAAGAAACAAAAGTCACTAAATTGTTGGGTTTTCATTAACAGGCATAGAATTGCCATGTTTGGTTTCATCGGCTGTTAGGTTTATATGAATAGCACCTTTCTAAACTGGTTTAATAAAAAAAAAGTGAAAATGAATATTGCCCATCATTTCTAGTTTTCAAGATTAAGAAAATGAATCGTCACTTGATAGGTTTCATCCTCTGCTTCAAATGTTAAAAGGAATAACACTAATCGTTTCTACTCTTCAAAACGAGAATAGATGGACACCCTATACGCTTTCTACAATTGGTTAACAAATTAGAATGAATAATACCAACCATTTCTGCTCTTCAAGATAAAGAAAATGACTGGTCACTTTATAGGGTTTTATCAACTGGTTCAAAAGTAAGAAAGGATAACACCAAGCATTTCTACTTTTCAAGGCAAGAAAATGGATTTTGGCCTTTTAAGGTTTCATTAACTAATTTTAAAAATTAGAATGAATATTAATAATTTTTTTCCTCCTTCAAGACAAACAAAATGAATGGTCACTTAGCAGTTTCAAAAATTGTACGGATCATTGTTAAATCAGCTGGCCCTTAAGACGATTGAAAGAACAGTCACTTAGCCTGTTAACCTTAAGTTTTTCAAAATTAAAAAAAACCTCTCTTGAATAGTAAAGGTTAATATTATGTTTAATATAGAGAGCATTTTAAACTGGACTTAGTTAAAAAGCACACATGAAGTGACGATTCGTGAAAAGTGTTGAGAAAACTTGCTTGTCATCGCCACTTTCCAAGTGCTCTATTAGTGTACAGAGATGGTTTAGGCATTCAAAATGCAACGAAAAGTCGTTGAACTCCATTTCGTTCTGGGACGCCATTTTTTTTCCCCTGACTAAAATAGTCTTATTATGCAAGGTTATTGACCAATCAGAGTGATTATTGAAACAAATAAATTATCTTCTTCTTTATATTTTCAGGGTCATGATTTCTCAGCTGACTATTGGTCTTTAGGTATTTTAATGTATGAGCTCCTAACAGGAAGGTGAGTGGACGAGAATTAATGCTGGCGCTATTAATACTTTTTAGCTGCTCGCCACACATCCCATTAAGTTATTTCACACTTGCGCATCTCGTTATGCTAAGCTGCCCAACACGTTATGATACTTAACTTCACTTAAAACTAAAGTAATTGTGGCAGTACATACAGAGAAAATTATATCTGCTGTATAAATCTTTGACATTGAAATGTCCTTTTGGGAAAAGTCTTTGAACATGTTTCGTAACGTATTAAAGGTTGTTTGTCTAGACGAGATTTGACCATTTTTATTGACCATGAAACGTGCATTAAACATTTAATTTTCCGAAAAAGGTGATTTCAAGGTCGAGAAAAGCTGATTTTTTGGCTTGTGAAACGTTTATATTTTTCGAGAAACGTGACTCATATCTTCCTTTACTACCTTGTCTACAATGTTAAATCATAAGATACATTGGACAAATAGGCTTGCTTTGCTCCTTGATTACAAGAAGGATTCAGCCAACAGTGTGTCAGCTTATTCTTACTGTATTTACTAGTAACTCGCTCCTCCTGGGGAAAGGTTAGGTACAGCTCGAGTCCCGGAGACGGTTGGAACGAAGCTTGATGTGAAAGGATTAAGTGGGCGACTAAGTACATGGTTAGG
>JAOTRI020106690.1:0-13473 GCA_028564885.2 Zoanthus sanctaehelenae | reverse complement strand
CCCTACAGTTACCATCTATATAACATTGTCCGGCTGCGTTGCCAGCGTGGTTGGTCCTTGTGGTGTAGTGGTTAACATGTCGGACTAATAAACCGAAGATGTGGGGTTCGATTCCCGCCAAGGGCTTATATATGATATCTCTTATTTCTTTCTATATATATCTACACACCGAACGCATTTCTAAAACATTTATTTTAAAAACTGGTCGCCGTTAAATTAGCCAGATCCGGGATCACACGCTTTTCTATTCCATTATTCATTTTTGTCTTTCTACCTAGCTTTGTACACCGTTGTAGGAGGTTAAACAAGGTGGGTGGAAAATAAAAAGTGCAAGTGAAAATAGCCGGATAGAAATATATGCAAAACAAATTACATATTAAAGGGCAAAAATGTTGGGAACAACAAAGATAAACAAAAAGTAAAACATTCACTTATTCAGTGGGGATTTGGGGACTCGAAAGAGTGGATAAGTCAAATTACTTCAATGGTCTTCGAATTACTTCAATGGTCTTGCCACAACCGATAGCCATTTTGGATTATTTTCTTAGTTTACATTTATTGGGTCATCGGTTGCCTTATAAAAACTACGAAAAATCCCTGAAAATATCAACTCCCAATTTACTCAATCACAAACCATGATTCATCAGTAAGTTTTTTCTATAGCAAAGTGTAATATTCTTACCAGAGGCACTTTTCCACTATCCAGAAGACATGTCTCTATCTCTTCATCAGTTCCCCTGAATATAATGTCCCTAACTTTACTCTTTCGAAAATAGAAAAAAGCATTGATTATTTTTACGGTTAGAAGCGGTATGAAAGGAACGTGGAATACTTATTACACTCCATATTTATAAAAGCCCGTATGTTTGAGAACACAATGCTATTTTGCACACAAAATGATAAATTTAGTAAGCAACCTTCACTCAGAAAAATCGCGCCTGCAATTGGTCAAAATCGATAAAGTGACTTCGATCGTTTAAAAAAAATCATATATTATTAGCGGTCTATCTTTTTAATCTTCAGAAAGTTTTAACTACTACCTATATAAATTAAAATGAGTTTTGATGAAATGCAATGAACTCAAAATGCAAATTTGGTTTAGCAATCTACCATCAAACGTGGAAGCACACGCGGAATCTGAATAATTTTCTATTAATCTTAAAACTACACTACAATTAATAATACTGAAAACAATAACCTAGCATCGTTTTCCAAAAATTATTTGGCATCCTCATTTTTTGCATCATAAAGTACTCACATTGTTGTCCAGTTTCACGACCCCATGGTGACGAGCACAATCGATATCGCTCGGAATCAGTAACATCGTTATTCCTCCGACAGAAAAACTCCAATCAGTTGCTGCAATAAAGATAGATAAATAGTACTTTGAATAAATCCTATTTTAATCACTGAAATCTATATAGATTACCCTAATGTTCTGAATCACGGCTAAAACAGTAATTCCATATATGGTGTTCATTTTTTCCTGCTCATTCCTTTAGAAATTTAGTGGCCCACTGGAGCCGGTGTGTATCTCTTGTTTGTGCAAAGAAAATGGATGAGTACCTTTGACATCCTCCTGGACTGGATTATAAAGCAACACGAGTTAGCTTCCCGAAGGTGCTGGTACTCATCCTTCATCTTTGACATCCCCCTGGATGGGGTCGTAATGCTCCACGAAGGTGCTGGTACTCATTCTCCATCTTTGACATCCCCCTTAACGGGATTACAATACAACACAAGTTAGCTACCAAAGGTGCTGGTACTCATCCTTCATCTTTGACATCCCCCTTGATGGGCTCGTAATGCTCCACGAAGGTGCTAATACTCATCCTTCATCTTTGACATCCTCCTGGACGGGGTCATAATGCTCCACGAAGGTGCTGGTACTCATCCTTCATCTTTGACATCCCCCTTAACGGGATTATAATACAACACAAGTTAGCTGCCAAAGGTGCTGGTACTCATCCTTCATCTTTGACATCCCCCTGGATGGGCTCGTAATGCTCCACGAAAGTGCTGGAACTCATCCTTCATCTTTGACATCCTTCTGGACGGGAAGGGAGGTCGTAATGCTCCACAAAGGTGCTGGTACTCATCCTTCATCTTTGACATCCTCCTGGATGGGCTCGTAATGCTCCACGAAGGTGCTGGTACTCATCCTTCATCTTTGACATCCTCCTGAATGAGCTCGTAATGCTCCACGAAGGTGCTGGTACTCTTCCTTCATCTTTGACATCCCCCTGGACGGGAAGGGGGGTCGTAATGCTCCACGAAGGTGCTGGTACTCATCCTTCATCTTTGACATCCTTCTGGACGGGAAGGGGGGTCGTAATGCTCCACGAAGGTGCTAGTACTCATTCTCCATTTTTGACATCCCCCTTAACGGGATTATAATACAACACAAGTTAGCTGCCGAAGATGCTGGTACTCATCGTTCATCTTTGACATCCTCCTGGATGGGGTCGTAATGCTCCACGAAGGTGCTGCTACTCATCCTTCATCTTTGACATCCCCCTGGACGGGGTAATAATGCTCCACAAAGGTGCTGGCACTCATCCTTCATTTTTGACATCCTCCTTAACGGGATTATAATACAACACAAGTTAGCTGCCGACGGTGTTAGTACTCATCCTTCATCTTTGACATCCCCCTGGACGGGGTCGTAATGCTCCACGAAGGTGCTAATACTCATCCTTCATCTTTTACATCCCCTGGACGGGATTATAATGCAACACAAGTTAGCTGCCAAAGGTGCTGGTACTCATTCTCCATCTTTGACATCCCCCTTAACGGGATTCTAATGCAACACAAGTTGGCTGCCAAAGGTGCTGGTACTCATCCTTCATCTTTGACATCCCTCTTAACGGGATTATAATACAACACAAGTTAGCTGCCAAAGGTGCTGGTACTCATCCTTCATCTTTGACATCCCCCTGGATGGGCTCGTAATGCTCCACGAAAGTGCTGGAACTCATCCTTCATCTTTGACATCCTTCTGGACGGGAAGGGAGGTCGTAATGCTCCACAAAGGTGCTGGTACTCATCCTTCATCTTTGACATCCTCCTGGATGGGCTCGTAATGCTCCACGAAGGTGCTGGTACTCATCCTTCATCTTTGACATCCTCCTGGATGGGCTCGTAATGCTCCACGAAGGTGCTAATACTCATCCTTCATCTTTTACATCCCCCTTAACGGGATTACAATACAACACAAGTTAGCTGCCCAAAGGTGCCGGAACTCATTCGGGATAGGAAATTAAGGCAGCTTCGGCAGAAATGATGGTCAGACTAAAAACATTCGTATTTTTGCAGAGACCGATTTGAACTCGGAACCTTGTAGTTAAAAGGCTGAGGTCTTACAACAGTCACATGTATAGAATACTGTAAAACCATTAATTTAATTCAGAAGAACCAACGAAGAACGGATAGAATGACAGTGATATGATTTGGAAGATCTCAATCAAAAAACTATGGGCGCTATGGAACAACAAAATGCATTGGTCATGGACGGATAGGCTGAATACCAACAAGACGTATTGATCATGGATGGACAAACTGAATACATACAAGATGCATTGGTCATGGACGGACAGACTGAATACATACAAGATGTATTGGTCATGGATGGACAGACTTAATACATACAAGATGTATTGATCATGGATGGACAGACTGAATACATATGTAAGATGCATTAGTCAGACAACTGAATTTTCTATTAGTAAACAACTGTAAAAAGCAGAGTTTTTTTAAAACAATTGCAAAAATGTTTGTTTCATAAAAAGTAAAATTAATATTGTTTTACTTTCATTATCAGTCCTTTGCTGGAACAATATTGAAAGTGGAACATAAAGCTTACATAAAATTCGTGAGTGTTTATTGTCTTCTTTTTCAATTTAAAGATATTCACACTCACATGAAGCAAACTGATCGACTGTCAAAATCATGTCAGTGCTGCAAACCCAGACTCCCGATGGTGCACCAGAACAGACCTGGGAAAAATAACAACATGTTAAAGTTTACAGCAGAAACAACAATGTAAGCGTGTTTTGAAAATATACCGCTTAACATTGCACTTGATAACATTTCTTTTGTTTTACACCAGTCGTTATTGTTGCAATACTGTTATTTATGTTTAAATAAATAAAAGAAGCTGAAAACGACCGAATGAAAATAATTATGTTCAAGCTTTTAGACTTTTATATTGTATTAGTTTTTTGTCACGGTAACTAAATTTCCATTGATAATGAGATTGGCTGAATGTACAAGCAGTTATTCTAAGTTTGATTATATTTGTCCCATAGACCCGTAACGCAAATAAGTTGGCCACATAAAGCATTCATGAAATGTAGAGAAGGTCATAAAAACTAGAAAACCCTTCATATTATAAGATTTCAGCAGAGCAAGTTGCAGCCTGTGTGATTAAGTGATTAAGTTAATTTGCATACAACATTGCCAAATGGATACTTTTTAAGGCAACAATCTCATAAAATCTACAATTTTTGTTTGTTTTAAATCAGGCGACCTCAAATATTTTATTCAATCACTTTTTACAAGAAAAGTACAGTAATACAATTGTGATTTTATGGAAGCGATGGAAGATACAGACTCACAACCCTACACATAAAATAAAACTTGAAAAATGATGGTTCAGACTGAAACTTGCTATGCTCAAACTAACAATCAAAATACCAGTTTCAGCGGAAATTTTCATGCAGGTTTGTATCAAAAAGACATCTGTTAAATTGACTGTAATGATTTAGTGGTGCTTTACTTACTAATGTGAACTAAATACTGCAATCAAGCACGTGATACTTACTGTATTGGATAACAACTGCAACAGTGTATCAATATTACACACCAAACCATCACAAAGACTCAACATGTTTGCACCGGCAGCAGTGTGTTTAGCTGGGAACGTGGTAAATGCCCTACCACAAGCACTAAATGGATAATCTCGTCCCTTTGAATAAAAACAAGGATAAACATTTTTTACTAATAAAATTAGGCATAGAGAAATGGACGTGAACAAAGACGATCGACAGTGTGGACAAGAAAACAGACAACAGTATGAACAAGAACACAGACATTTAAGAGTGTGGACAAAAACACCGACAATCAACAGGGTAGACAAGAGCACAGACAATCAGCAGTGTGGAAATGAAGACGACCAATCAACAGGGTGGACATGATAGCAATCTCTCCAAATCCCACTTTTCATCTTGTTCAGTTTGGGGCATCTTTGTTTTTCCAAACTAACACTCAAGATTGCTTTCCTTCTCCACTTGCCTCTTTCTATTCTTCTTCGATCGTCCTTGCTTCTTCTTGTCCTTCCCTTCAAACTCCAAAACGTTTCACCACAGCACTTGCCCGTACCATCTCTCACTTTATTCACCTTTGCCATCAGAACCACCGTTTCCTTCAATCCCAACATCTTTATTAGGTCCTCAGTCCTCTTTTCCTCTATCCGTTTTTCACAACCATTTCTCTCTTAGTTCTTCCTTTAACACCTATCTTACTCCAATGTAACATCGCTGATCTCACACAAACCTAACTCTGATAAATCATTCCTTTCATCATAGAACCTATTTGGATTCAGCAAATCTCAACATTCAACTTTCCTCACCCAATTATTGCTCTTGCTGACACAATTGCCTCACAAACTGCCGCTTCCATTCACCCTACATACCCCAAATAGCCTCTCCCTATTTCTACTTTTAACTTTCACATACGAAATTTTTCCCCAACCTCAAGGTCACCCTCTTTATTTCTGTGCATTTTCCACGATTCCATTTCCCGGCTTTCCACACGACACTGAGTTTGCCATTACACACTTCCCAGAAATGCCACATGGATCTACCTTATTTACAGACACTTCAAATTCTGCCCCATTCGCTACCACTTTTGTCTTTCGGAAGTTCACCTTCAGCCCCTTGCTTTCAAATGCACGCTTCCTTCCATTTCCAGAATGTCCGTCTCTCTCAGTCACTCAATCGTTTTGCTCGTCAGAACCTAGTCATCTGCCTACAACATCTAACACACATTAAACATTTCTCACACTCTCTAACTACGCCAACCATGATCGTAAAAACCAATGGCATGGAGTCCAACTCTGACTATTGTCTTTGGATCTTCATTTAAACTCATCACCACTCTAGATAACTAATACCTCTAGTACAGTATACCCGTCTCTTCCTCATTGCCTAAAACCTTTCTGGGACCCTGTCAAATACCTTTTCCACATCATAGAAGCACAGAGAAGTTCTTCTCCTTGTCTAAGTACTCCTCTTTTAACCTCCACAAAATGAACACTACATCTACAATTGTTCCTTTGCCTGGTATAAAACCAAATGGCATCTTGTCAACTTTCACCATCTAGCAACTTCCCTTTTCTGGATATTTCCCACAACTCGTTACATCCCATTTCCCCTTGCAGATCATCACTGGCTGCAGTTTAAAGTCACACCTTGGACGTACCTCTTTTTTAAAAAAAATACTCCTGACAAACAAAAAAAGATCTACTGCAGCACTTTGTAAGACAAAAAGTTAGCGAGGAGTTTGTCATTGCAACGTGTGGCATCTTGACACAGCAGGAATTGGAATCTACAGCTGTATAAAGAGATGTCTTTTCAAACAAAAATCATTACATTTTTGATCATTTGTTTTGCAAATCGGAGTATCACTTGCTTTGAAACTCTGTTTAAGGAATCAATGAAATTGATTTTTGATTGCGAACTATTGAAAATGCTTACTTACTTTAAGTCAATTTATTCATTTGCAGTATTTATAAAACAATTAATAAACATTACACTCAAAAAATACTATCAGAAGTGGCATAGCCAGGATCTAAACAATTTGAAGGCCAATAGCCGAACGAGTGCCAAACGTGCGAGCATTTTTTAGATGGGTACGGGAAAATGCCTCCACCCCCCCTCCTCATCCAAAAAACGTTTAAAAATCGTGTTTCTAACATTGCTGAAAACGCACTAAAATCATAAAACCTCACACAGATATTCCTCCTGTGCGGATGCTTAAACTGTTTTCCCTGAAAGAAAATTATTGTTTTTGGCATTGGATTCGTCACTGCTGACGTAAAATTGTTTTCAAATGTTCAGGGTCTAGGAAATCGTATTTCTAGAAGGTTAACCTTGAGAGTAAATTATTGCATTTGGTAATCATTTGATAACAAACAGACTTCCTTTATTTGAGGCTTTACGTATGCTCGACTTAGCATCGGTTTAACGATTTTAGGGTTATAAACTTGTACTCCTAATTATTAAATGCCATTAGGCCGTTATCACACTGAGAAACGAAAACTGTATAATTGTCAGAAAAGCTGTCTTTTAAAGATTGCTTGAATGAAACAAATTAAAATCTACTTATTTTCCCAAACAGTTAAAAACTCATTGATAATTGTGTATAATAATCCGAATATTGCGGAAGCCGCCAGGTGTGCTAAACGTACTGATAACGTGGCCTTCGGACTGGGTCCTCTCTTTTATATTTGTTACCTGATTAGTCTTCACTTGATCCACTTGACATTCACAATGAGTATATTACCACGCAGTATTCGTTGCAAAAAAAGTTACAAAAGGCACATTTCTTTTTATTCAATATAGTTAAGATAACTTTCCTTGTCAAAATAATCTGCAGGCCTACGGGCTCGCTACGCCACTGACTGAGTGAAAGTCAAACATGGTGTGATGTATGGTTTAAAATGCACTCACCACCGTTGCTGTTTACCTACCATATGCATAATAAGAATATTAGCATTATCCAGAACAGCTGAGTTGACCACCTGTACAAGATACAAAGCATCAAAAATATTGTCACTATAAGCAGTAAAACCACATAGTACGGGCCACATTGTGGTTTTTAATTGGAGATTAGTGGTAAATTGTTTGAATCCAACAAAACCATTGATTGCAGGAGGTGCTCTTTTCACCTTGTTGCTTTTTACCCCAGTATTTTATCCTTTATTTCTTTCATTTATATTAGAAAACATTTCTGAAGAAAATGTGAAATTTGAAACTTCTTCTTCGTGGGCCAAAAGGGATAACAAGTAGAAAGGTTAAAAATATTTGGTTTGTTTCTGTTGCCTGCAGCACAGACTAAATTTTGCTCGTAAATTGTGTATAAATCAATGCTGAGGTTGTGTAAGAAACAATGTCACTGTGCACTTCCTTCTGAAATATTCCCCAACTAGATCCTTCAACAATATGTAATTAAACCACATACTGTACAGTAATAATTATTACATAAAATTATTATAAGGAACAAGAACTGTAACAAGCCCCATTGCATTGCATTAATTAACGTGAAAGTTTCATTCTTTATGAATTTTTAAAAATTGCTTAATAGCAGTATTAATTATCAGTTAGTTATTATCAGTTATTTTAATAACTTTCAGACAGCAGATCTGTTTAGTTATTGACATATTGTAAGCTTCATGTACAGTACGGTATCTACAAATGTAGTTAAAAAAATATTCTATTCTTTGTCAATTAATGTTGAAAAGCTGGAAAATTTAAACTATAAAAGCAGGTTTAGTAAAGTTAAATCATATACCTTTTCTAATCTATGTATGTATTTGCACTACGCCCCAGGTATTTCACCAACATAAAAATTATTTATATTATTTATGACAGGAGGATGGAAAGGGGCATCTGAAAATTGGGGTCTATGAAAAATCCCTGGATGTTTTTGGTTCATGTGAAAAAGAATTCTGAAATCTTTAAACTCAAAAATTAATAATTACTGTCTTTTCTGGTATTGAGGGATATTAATTTTATGATATTCAATTAAAAATAAAATAATAATAATAATAATTCAAAATAAAATTATGTGTTTTGTTTTTGATCAAGTTCTAAAAGTTATAAAATTTCTTTAAATTTTACCAGCGTAAAAACACAGGTTAAGGGAATTTTTGTGATGATAAATTCTAAGGATTGATAGCATGTTTTGGGTACAAATATTACAGTAAGATTACCTTTTGTCGGACCTCCAATTCTTCTGGATCATAAAAATAATTATGTGCATGGAAACATTGGGCTAAGACAAATATAGTAACTAGTTCCACTTACAGTAAATCCTTCTTGAGCACTTAGATGTTCTGTGACTGTCAGAAGAGCATTCAAGGTTGCCCCACCACTTCCAACACGAGCCTTTGGGTCTTCAACACACAAAACAAGAATTTCTGGATCAATGGTACCTTTTCTTTGGTATATTTCAAGTTCTGCAGAAAACAACAGTGCACCTTCTGTTAATCATTACCAGACTTTACAATTTTATTTGAACAGTGAATAGTAACATCCATGAACTTTAAATTTTTATGCCAAACACTCATTTATGCAAAAATGAATGATTCTATTTGCAACTTTAACATACTGTACAGTAAGCCATAAAATCCCAATCAACCATTTGAACAAATTGACCAAGTCCTATTACAAGCATGTTCATTTATTTGTTCAATAATCAACTTCGTACTGTATATTTAATGGTAATGTACACTAACTACTGTAGTGAAATCAAATGATGCCATTGACAAACAATTATAATGAAGGGAAATCAACAAATTTTTCATAATCTCTCACATTCTTTTTCATCAACACAAATTATTTGAAAACACTGTGAGTCTCAGTTAATAGTAAGTTATAGCTCATTTAAATGAACTCATTGATTTACATACTTGAAAACAAACCTGAATCTACTTCCTAGTCACTTACTTTGTTTTTAGTTGGTAATGATTTGAAACATAATTTTTTTTTGTAGTTTTGAATATTTTTTTTCTTGACCTTCAATTAAATGATCATTCATTTGACCAAATATGATTTCAAAACAAACACACTCAGGTCTACTGTAAGTTAATATTCAGACCTACAAACTAAAACAAATCAAAATGTGCAAAAATTAAATGGCATAAATTGTGCAAAAGTTATGATTGATTGACAAAATTTTTGTTTTAGGGGTCATCATTGACCCCTCATCTTTCCAAAATACCATGGCTTTGCACACAGGTCAACAATCATCATCATCATGAATCAATCTAGTTTTGATCCAGTTTTATCCCCATAAACAAGGGTGGCCGGATTTACCCCACTCTGCTTGCAATCTCTCCCAATCCCACTCTCTATCTCGCTTGATTCATTGCATCCTCCATCTTCAAACCAACACTCCTACTCTCCTTCTCCACCTGCGATCTCCATGTCTTCCTTGGTCGTCCTCGCTTCCTTTTTCCCTTCACTTGAAACTCCAATGCCATCTTCAAAACATGTCCATCATCCCTCCTTAATACATACCCGTACCATCTCACTCCATTTGCCTTTGCCATCTGAACCACTGTTTCCTTCAATCCCAACATCTCTCTGGGAGAGAGACGTGATATAATGTGGAATCACCAGCTCAGAATTACAGCACATGAAAAAGTAGAAAAAATTGCGATACAAAACTAATTGCAATTCTGAGCCAGTGGTTCTACATTACATGTATATTGCCAGCAATGAGAGAATGCTACGTCACTCCGCCAATATGGAATACATTTTCTCCCAACTAGCCAGCAATATAATGTGGAATCACCTGCTCAGAATCTCAATTAGTTTATAGTATCGCTTTACAAAAAAGAGTGAAAACTGACTTTTCAGATGATAGTCATTAATTGGATGTTAGTCTTTTTGAGGCTTTTAAGTCCTCTGTCAATGGACTAACATCCAAAATATCACTAAATTTTCTCAGTATTGTGATTTGTAAGATTTTGTAATAGAGTTGTAAGCTTGTCTGTAATAGTGTATATATATTGTTAAATTTTTAGTTGGGAGATATAAACAAAACAAATATTAATGACAGCAGGCCCCATGGGGAAACACTGACTTCTCTTTTGCCTTGACACTCAACATCCCCTTCAAATTCAAATTCACCTTGCATCAGGGAAGAATGAGACTATGACCATCGGGAAAACAAATCTCAATAATACCCTTGGGACCAGTCAATAGATGCTTAATGTTATAATTTGTCCAAAACTTTTCGTCAAAACTTCAACCACAAGCTTTTCGTATGTGTAACAGTTAAATGAACCACTTTGCTCCGCCTATTAGAACAAAGTTTATGTACAACAATCCTATTACTCCTAAGACAGTCATAATATAAGCCTGACATACATTTCAAGCTGAAAAGATTTGTAACTTAAATTATCGTGTTAAAATACTCAAAGTAAATAATTACTTTTTATAATTATATGCTAAAACTTATTTACCTATGCAAAGAGAAGTTTTACAATACAAACACCAGGAATTAAGGCTCACTTGCGTCAATAATAACGCCCATGAAAACACCCTCCTCAATTGTTTATCACCCAATGGGAATCCTTAAAAATTACAATTAGTAGTCGCTTACTTATTGTTCGTTTGTCTAGTATTAACGTGGCAATATTTTTTGAAATTTGCATGTTATGAAGTTGCATAATTTACGTAATCGGTATTGGAAAACATCGGTAATACATTTCAAAAAATAAAAATATCGAGGAGATTCTTCAGATTTAAGAGATAACGGTTTTGACTTACGGCATAGCCAGTTCTTCGAAGGGCTTCTGTTCAACATGTCTGGCTCCATAACGACTTTGATTAGTATTTTCTTCAAACTCCATGTCATGGAGCATAGGCAGTCGCTTGATTTGAGACTGAAGGAAGCCAGATTTAGGTTCATAACCTTTAAATATGAGAGAAAATAAAAATAATACATTCAAAAAGAACTTAAAACATGTGGGATTCAAATGAATTTGATCTTGTCGATATTCTGTCTCTCAAAAGAAATTACATCAATCGATTGTAAAAAATGTTCAAATCTTGAATTTCGTCAACGATAAGTAAAATGGACTATTCAAAGCTGTAATTAGTGTAACTGCATGTAAAAGGTTGGAGTTTCGAAAGCTACCTCTTCCCAAATTTCATAATTGAGCCTTTCTGTTCTAAACATTGTTAACAGTTGCCGAGTTGGTGTTGTCAATGACATAACCTGCCGGTGTTCATTTTTAAAATTGGATTGTTTTACGAGAAACCTAAACTATGAAAATTTACTTTCAATAGAAACATAAAAAGCGCGTTTTAAGACAGACTTTAACATCAATTAACGTCGTTTAAATTGATTACCGTTTGAAGTCTTCTTCATGCCGATAGTTCCGCCAGCATACAACACCAACACTCTCGAGATTCTCTGGTCCTCAGAAGCATCGCCAAAAGAAAAGTTTGGTTTCAAGTCTTTTCCAGAGACAGCCATAATAACAACTTTTTTGAAGTACAGTATCTTTTTATATTTTTCTTTCACAATACACAGACTCGCCAGCTATTCTTCCGTGCTCATCAGCTTGAATGATCGAGTATAGGACAGAACTACTCATCATAATATTCAAAGGCCTGGAGAAGAAAGTGACCACCGGCACCGCACATGACTGGCGGGAAAATTTTGATATTTTGCGTTTATTGGCCACGATCACGTAGCTTGCGAATGCAGACGTATTTTCTCTGTCACTGGTTCCGCCGAAAAATAACAAAAAAATAATAATAATAAAAATAAAATTTCAGCGGAATCAGTGACAGAGAAAATACGTCTGCATTCGCAGGCTATTGGTCACGGCAATAATAAAGTAAGAATGGAGTCTGGACTCTGGCGTCTGGACTGTGGAGTCCGGACTCTTGAATGTAAACTTACCAAAAACAATCTTTCTCAAATCTTATTTAGGTCCACTGAGTAACATAAGGAAGACTTTTTCTTCAGTTTGTGTTTTTTATTGATCTAATGCGTTTCGTCCACGCTTCATCAAAGATAACAAAGTAGTTCAAGAACTATGATAAAGTTGTCCAGAAATGACGTGGCAGTCACAATTTCTGTTAATATACCTTATAGCAGTAAGTAATAATGTACTCTAACTGAGTACGGAAGGTAATCGATAAAAATAAAAAATCATGGATGAATATGTATGAATATATGATTTTTAAAATTTAAGTGAGAGACTTAAAAGACAATTCAAACAAAGAACAACTCGATTAAAAGCATCTGGTTTTTGTGTCTTACAGCTATTTTTAGAAAATAATGACAATGCTTTCTTCTGCCCCAAACAATATTTAAAAATTGTCAATAAAGTTAGTGAAAAGTATAAATTTATGTTTGTGAAAAGGATAGCCGTATACGTACGTACTACACTAATGAGACACCCCTATGTAACAGACCCGGTAACTTCTAAAATTTCAGGTCACAATTGCAAGAATTTCCATCAAGTTGATATAAATTTTTAACAGCATTAGAATAAAAACAAGCACACCTGTTTTGAAAACAGTTTAATTTTCAAAACAATATACTTCTTCAAATCACTAAGGGAAGCCTCACATATCGATTTTGCCCACAAGAAACGTCAATTTTACGTTTCTCTCGAGACCCCCCCCCCCCCCACCCGGCTTAGAAACGTCAAAAGTATTTATCGAT
>JAOTRI020106679.1:0-13473 GCA_028564885.2 Zoanthus sanctaehelenae | reverse complement strand
ATCAAACACCGTCCAACACCACTCAACAATGTTTGATGATGTTTGACCAACATGTTTGATCCGTTTAAATGGGCCTTTATTGTTCGCGCCACCGTGTAAAAACTGTAATATCTCTATATATTCTATATAATACTATTAAGCCTTTTTTACTCGGCGAACTCGGGTTAGAGCTAACCTGGGTTAGTTTTTGTCGTGTAAACACTGTTAATCATCTCCAGAGGTGGGTTCGACCCGGGTTCGATAGGCCCGCGTATTTTTGCGTTTACCCATCAAACTTTGCTGCGCGTTTGACGCCAACTGCTTGTTTATATGAATAGTAAAAGCATATCGTAATCTGTGTATTGTATTTCTAAACAAAAAATATACGAGCAAATCGAGAAGGTCCTCTTGGGCAGACAATGAAGTACCTTTATTGATTGATATATGGGCAGATGAGATAATCTAACAACAGTTAGAATCACGCACCAGAAAGAAACCAATTTGGGAAAAAATCACTCGAAGGAGAAGGTGGCTTTATTTAGGTCGTTTGTCAAGATCAGAGAGAAAAAATGTAAAACTAACCAGGATTCGTCCTAGTTTTGTGTTTACACGTGTCTTTAGGATTTTCCAATGTGAACAAAGTTGCCGGGTTCGAATTCACTTAGTCTTAACCCGGATCGAACCCGGGTTCGTTCGTGCCGTGTAAACGGGGCTTTAGCTCGCAAGTGCTCGCATCAAAGAGAAACATTGTTTCAAGAAGCACCTTGCAACCTAGTAAAAGCGTGGTCTGAAAATGGTTTTAAAAGAAGTGTAAATAAAGATTCTTCTAAGTAAACTCTCCCTAGCCTACGCTTCAGACACTCTAGTCCTCGGCCGGCTGCCTCGATCGCAGGCTATAACTTTTCCGAGCTAAAGCGAACTTCAAACGGCGACCATAAATCATGATAGCTACCTGCATTAAACATGGAGTGTGGAGAAACATATTTTAATAGCTGTTAATTGATATAAAGTCCTTTTGACGCAATTATCGAAAGTTCTTCCGCTTTTGCGGTTTGTTCAAATTCGGCAATAAACTAAATGTAATCTCTTGCGCGCCACCATGTCGCGTGCATTTCAACATGGTGTGAATTTTTTTTGAAAAAAACTGATGCGTGGTAGACTATATTTCCGAAGTATTCATTTGGTCTGAATTATTTGATATTTTAAAAGCCTGTTTTGGAATATCCTATTTATTTTTCGTCTATCGACTTAAAAGTAATGGTCTTTAGCAAGTGATGTTTCCGGGCTTAGAATGTTCTTTATACAATATATAATGGACCATGATTTTTTTTTTTTGAAAAAAGGGGAGTGTTGAAAGTATGGTAAATAATAATCCGATATTGACAAATTTGTATTTGCCGGGATGAATAAAAATACCTCACTACCCCTCAGTGATTAAGAATTTTCAGTTTGGAGTTTATTTGTTTGGTCATTTTAATCCTCTCATCACATTGATTGTCGATACGATTGAGCTGATTGTGGTAAAAACATCCTTTCACAATCAAAAATGCTCTTACAAAAAAATAGTTTCTCATTTACAGGCTTTTAAATGAATATCTATAGGTCCTGAGATACAAAAACTGAATAAAAACCCCGTTCCTTATGTTCTCATTCCTTTCTAAATAGCTAAATTTATTGTATTGAAGAAGTCTTCAAATGAAATGAGTTCGGCTTCGGAGATCGGATTAAAGTCGAGACAAGATAACAGTCGAAGAGCATCTGTTGTTTTCTACAGTGTTGACTGGTGCAATCAAAGCAGCACTCTACAATCTCTTTTGTTTTCTTCGCCTTCAGAATGAATTATTTATCATTTTCTCTTATCTCTGCTGTTGACAAGTCAATCCATCTAAACTTGTATCTAAATAAAGTTTATCTATCTTTATCGTCGTGGGAAAAGTCATGCCCAGAAAACGATTCACGCAATACTGACACTTTAATTTGTAGCAGAATTCAGAAAATTTCAGCATCGTCGTCAGCTATATGATTAGTCTACCGGATAAACATGTTTTGGGCACTGTATGTATAAGGTTCTTAGCTTTCAGGGCCATTTTACGCTGGTAAACTTAGGTATTCCACTATTAAACAAATAAGCTCCGCATATTTCAAAGCAATTCTTTTCATTTATTCAAACAAATTGAGAAGTTATTATTGGAGCCTCTGTTATCATTTACTGTGATTTGTTAAGCACGGTGTTGAATTGTTGATAACTGACCGAGGGAAGGGTCAACAAACTTGACTTTCGGACCGACTGACTGATCCGTTTTCTAATATACTACGTCTTACCCCCTACAACAGCGGAAAGCTGAGATTTTGCGATAAAAATCACAGGTTTTGGTGGTATACACGATATTATTTTAAAAATCTTACATTTAAAAAAGACTAAATTCCTAGGCGATGACTGAAATTTAAAACACTCGATACCCATAATCTGTTCTGGTTGAGATTTGAGCAGAAAAAGATAAATAATATTGTTCGACCTCTGATTTTTTTCTGTTAATTGTATATTATACTTATCAGCGAAAAAGGAATTTTGTTGTTAATTTTTGAACGAATTACTTAAAATTTTGATAGTACTGAGTAGCTCTAAATTTTTGGGGCCTCAATGTGTTTGTTCCAACGACACTGAAAATAAATAAGAAACAAAGTCATAATTCATTTAACCCTTTCAGTCCCAGTTGAATTATTAAGTTCTCCCATCTTGAGCCCATACTTTCCATTAAACAAGTTTGAGAGAATTTCACTGTTAATCTTCAGTAGTTTGCTTTGTTTAATCGAATCTCATTTTCTCATTACCAAATATCATATTTTGTATTTGTTATGTAAGGAGAAGTTGAGTGTTGATAAGTGGTTGGGAGTGAAAGAGTAAACTAAGCCAGTTCATATTCCTGAAGTGAAATCATAGAACTCATTAGAAGTACACTTTAATGTTAAAAACCGTTTATTAATATTTTAAAGCAATGTGTTAAATATGTTATCTGAAAGCTTCGTTGTAACTGTCAGTAGGAAAAATTTAATAGACAAAAACGCGAAAAACTAAACTTCTGCTATTTATGGCACACTACACGTCGAAAAGAGAATGGGTTTTCAAAACGTCAGTAAGAGCATATGAAAATGATATTACCCGAAATACGATGAAACTCGTCCAAAGGATTAAAATGTGTTATCAGTGCATTCCACATTCAAAGTTTAAGCCGCAGGCGTTGAGCGACATTAAAAAGATTCAAATTCTTAGAGGAAACATTGCCTCTCCTCTCATAATTCCCCAAACCGTTCAAACTGTCAACGCTTAACTTCGTATGCGATACTCAAAATTTCATTATGTCATTTTTATTATATTACAAAGCATGAATTCTTTGTGGCAACTTTGGTTGTCAGTAAGTTGTTTTGCAGACATGTGCCCTTTCGAAGAATTTTATCAGAAACATCAATCGGTCTGTTTCTCGTTGACACTTCTCAAGGTTTCCCGTTTGATCTTATTCCTTTAAAGCAAAACAAAAAGCCCGGTATTTTTAAGAAATCACATAGTTGATTTATTTTTTTGTTTAGAAACACAGAACGATTGTTGACAGTTTGCATGTCTTACGAAACAACAGATTCAAGGCGATTATCCAATTAACAAATGCTAACTCAACACTTAACAAGACTCTTATCAACAATACAAACATTTATTCTAATAAAACTGTTTTAGCACTTCAGGTGCCAACACATGTGTTAATTCTATGCTGAGCGCGGGCAGTTGGGAGTCATTTTTAAAAATATTTTGGGTGGCAACAATGAGTATGTATATACGTCTCGCTTGGTAACAGTTTCATCTTTTTAATCAATAATATTTTTTGAATATTTTGTTTATTTGAAACTCTTTCTTAATATCAAATTGAAAAAAGATACAAACTTCCGAATTAGCTTTTTTTAATGAACATTCGCTTCCTTTTTTTAAACTGAATATTCTGATCTTTTAAAATTTCATCAAGGCTAGCTTACAAATACATGTACATAGTTTTGCAGTTGTTCACATTTTATCACTTTTTAGTGTTTTAAGTGAAAAGTAAACAAAATTCATTGCCGTTACTTGCATTTTGTCTTTCCATTTAAAAAGTTAAATAGCCAGATAGATATGAGTAAGCCCTGATTTTAATGACCGGAAAAATATTCGTTGAAATTAAAATTCATCAGTAAACAAATGCTGAGTAATAGCTTGGATTAAGCCAGAATCTTCACCGTAAACAGTTGCTGCCTTGTCCTTTTTTTGACTCATCAGTACAGCGGCATTTCGTATAAAATATTCATCATTATATTCAGTTATAGTTTAGATACTGAATTGAAAACGTTTACGGTTTTTCAAAGGATGAACCAGTCAAATAATTAGAATATACTCCGACATCTAGGAAGACATAGGAGTAGAGAGGGCCCGGACGACAATTATAGAAAAGAGGTGAATTGTTCCTTCAAGCACTGGTGAAATTCAATCTTTTCGTAGCAAATGCGCATGCGCTAAACACCTGGACTACTATTTTGCCAACTTTTTCATTTCACCTTTTCAACTTCACAGTCACTAAACATGTTCAATGTTTATGTGCCTTTACTTGATGTTAAACTTAAAGAAATACACTTTATCAACTTTGCAATATTTGTATGAACAAAGTCATGGCATCCGGCTTTTAAAAATAATAAACAATATGAGAGCAACATTCCCCTTGCTTACAGTAACAGCTCAGTAGTATAACCAGCTGTTAGTGAAGCAAATTCTTGATCTGAGTAGAGCACAAATGACTCATTTTTCGTTACCACATGCAGCAGACCAAGGCTTTTTTGAATTCATCCAAACCAGTTACATATTGACGTCACTGGCAAAATCAGTATCATAATTTTTTTAAATATCTTAAAATGAACAATGAAATCGAAGAGTCGCTATAAAGAATTGTTACAACAATCTCAAAATTTGAATCAATACTGAACAAAAACCTTCTCTAATTTTATATAAATTAAAAGTTTTGTCAGCTTTTTTTTTACCAAAACAACACCAAACATTTCTTATGTAAAATAAAATAGTCCTTTCATAGTTTTGCTTTAATTTGTCAACAACTTTCAGAAGATGCATACAACAATCAAGTTATAAGGAAAATGTGGCTCAGACTGGCAGAAAATTTAGTAAAATTTAAAAACATGCTCAGGTTGATGCAGAAAAAATGTGAAAATATATCAAATTGAAACTTAACCGAATCTTGTAATTTACGTTCGCAATGTGTACAGTAACAGAAGCACCATTTTACATTTAGTATATCTACTATTGTCCCAAATGATACTCGTATTTCAAACGGATGGCAGAAACTGAAGAACAAATCAGTTAAGAACAGAGAATAATTGAGATTGAATCTGTCAAAATATTAAGAACAATCGGAGCCTCGCTAAAAGTTTTATTGGCTCTTATAAAATAGCGAGTAAATTGTTTTGGAATATATGTGACATTGGGTCGCAACATAAGCTATGTTTCAAATGCTATTTCTACGAAAGCTTAGTAAGCCAATTAGAAAAAAAATAACAAAACAATTTGTCCGCTTCTTAATTTTGCTCCGATGATGAATTGAAAACGTTTTTAAAAAAGTTTTATTTTTATAATTTTTTGCCAGACAAGATAGTATTTAAATTGAAGCTCACACTTGAAGTTCAGTTTCGAAGATCTATCAAAAACTATTTTTCATAGTAGTTTTAGTTGTATACTTAATAGGGTTAACCGATTTTGATGTCGGCACTTCCTTTGAAAAAGAGTAAAACTTTGTCGATGAGTTTTTTCTTTAACACTTCGTCAGAAGTTTGACCTTAGAAGATATAAAATAATGGTTTTTGCACTACTTATCTCAAAATCTCAGCTGCCCGGCGCCAAGATCAGATTAACCCTGACAGTTCAACTCACCAACTTCCCCATTGAGTTTAGTTCACGATAATAAATTGTTTAATTGTTACGGTGAACAGGGCGATTTGTTTTCAATCAATGCCAAATGAAAAAGAAACTCTAGATATAGATATTTTCAGATTTGATTTATCATATTTTTTTTTCGTGTTAACTTCATTTCAACTTTCAAATATTTTCCGTCTTTTTTTGTCTTTGACTGAAAACAAAGATAGTTTGTAACCGATTGTCTAAGAAATGCAACTATGTAAATACGAAAAAAAAACTAATTTGGATATTTTAGAGTTATTTAAGTGATGGAATTAAGAACTTAATGTACACTGATGAGTCTTCAGGACCTCATATTCAAGAATAAGACCCGTAGATTATACAATCGTATTATAAATTCCGGCCGCATCAGTGGCTGTACTAGTGTTCATTAATTAGTATAGAGTGTTACAATCCGTTGATGTACTAAATAAGTATGTATGACTGTTTATATCAAATACGGGTTATATTGAATATTGTTTTGCGGACCGAGGCTGAATACCTTAGGTTGATTTATAAAGGCTGAAAATGATTTTACGAATATTTTTATTCTTTGGACTATATCGGTGACATCGAATTTCCGATTTTAAAATGACTATGGTATATAAAGTCGAAGAGCTTCTTTCAAAAGTAATACTAAATGAACTATTTGATCCAAATATTGCTTCAATTGCCATTTGGGATAAGAGTGCATGTAATCAACAATGGTTTTTTTGATCAAAATTGCACGTATTTTTTAATAAGATTTGATATTCATCTGGTTAGCGTCATTGGTGAGGTGCCAGTGTGATCGTGCGAGACTGGCTAGGGCTCGATACCCTGCTGACCACCACTCAGGGAGTACGGAGAAAATGCTGCCTTTGCTCTAATATGACACCTGTTGAAATGGTTAGAATTTCACGTCTTCTTGGATAAGGACGTTAAACCTTAGGCTCTCGGGGATTATATTTGTGTTGTAATGTGAAAAGACGACATGCACCGTCTAACTTACAATGGTAAAGACGGTGTCGTCAATTAGTAGGCCTTTGGCCGGATAGAAAGATTTGACAACTAAATAAAGTCTTTACTATAATTATCTTTATTCATTCAACATTATTTCAGAAATATTCTGAAAATTTTGCTAAGTGTGTATTTTCTTATCTTTTTGAAATAATTTATTGTAAGAATCATAAAATATGCATGTATGATATGGGATACACTTGACCGTTTTTGACTGATCTACAAAAGCTTTGCATGCTAATAAAAAAAAGTTATCTATGTTTCAAATGCCATTTTCATATATACGGGTATTTAATTTGTTCATTGTCATTACGGTATAGCCCAAACACAACACAATATCATTTCTTAAATAAGTATTTTTATTTCAACTTCCACTAAAGCATATCTTTTTAACAACCTTTTTGAACGTATATTTTCCTTTGATTTATAATGTTTAAACGGTCTATGAGACCTACTTAATACTGCCTAAACGACAAAATGTACGATTAATACTAGAGTACATGAATAACGTTAGAAAGGGATCATAAAGATGTGTTTTTACTATTTTACTAAAAAAAATGCAATACCCGCTTTAGGTTTTATTTTTTTAAAATATAACTTTATTTTAACCAAGAATACCCCAATGTTTTACTTTTAACAAGTAAATAAATCTGGTGTTTTGAGAGACAGCTATCAGTTTTTGTCTTGAAGTCATTAGAAATGGAAACACAGATGAAACCCTTAATAGTTCTGATTGCTATTTTAAAACATACATTCAATTCTGAATTCATTGTGTTGTCTTGAAGAGTAGAAATGATTGGTGTTTGTCATTCTATTTCGAAAGGTCATGAAACGTCATAAATCGACTTTTGGTTTTGTTGTCTAAAGCCAATAAATTATTTGGGCTTTTTCTGTTTCTACCGTGCTGTTGGATGAACGTAAATTCAAAGCTTGACTTTCGACGAGAAAAGGGTCACAAAATTAACTCTTCGTGTATAAAAATTGGGTTATAAATCTAACTGAAACAGTTGTTTTGATTTGAGGTACATATACAGTGATTGCGACACTATAAGCTTTGGTATATGATCTTTTAAATAGCTAGTGAAAAGGCAAAAACTATCATATAATGCTAAAACATATATTGGAAACGGAGATATCTTGTAGTTGGAAAAATATATTGTCATAGTTTCAGTTATTATATACAAGTTCTGTCTAAAATTTTATACATCTCTCAATACAAATGTTAAAGCTAACTACAAAGAACTTAATTATATTCGAAATCAAAACTGTTGCGGGTTGAAATTTAGAGTCGCGGGAAATAGCGGAGTGGGAACGGAAAAGGAGGGAACACCTCCTACGGGGACACCCCCCACGGGAACACCCCCTACTATACGATGTCCTTGCAATATCTGTGGATCAATCACCGACGATGTCTGATGACAAAAGTTGCTGGTTGCTAATGGTGCAACAAAAGGCAGAGTTGACAGCGGTAAGCTAACCGGCGATCCAGGAAGACAAGCTGCAAAAATACAAAGTGGAATTTAGTCTCCAATTAAAAATTATTTTTTTAATTCTAAAACATATAGCATATAGAGTAATTTATACTTCGCTTTCAAAACATACATGCAATCGACTTTGAGTATACTATGGTCAACAAACGCCAGCTTTAATTATATAAGCCTTATTGATCAATTGGCAAATGACTGCCTTAGTTTTCTTCTATATATAAACGGTTATTATAAATATAGCTAGCATGTAGTATGGTATTTCATTGGTAATACAACTTGTTGACATTTCAACAAAGGTCTATGAAGAAGAAAAAAACGAACGAAAAAAGATGTAAAACCATAAAGTTTTAGATTATCTTGCATGAGGTCTGTTTTCTGATTCATTGTGTTTTGCGTAAATTATTATTTTCATAAAGAAGAGAATGGACATTTTTATAGAATTATTCTTTGTGTTGTAGTTTATCAGCTCAGTTGTTTTTGTGAGGTTTAATGTTTCTTTGAATTGTCTTAATAACGAATAGAATGAGGAAAAATAGAACTTAAACGTGCTAAATCATTTAAAATTACTGATGTGCTCCACTAAGGCCCTGATTGTATGAGACGAGCTAGCCCGGTTAAGCGGGCTGAAAACTAAACCTTAGCCCGGTTTACATGTAATCCGCGAGCCAAATTTTTACAGATTTCATGGCGACAGCCGGGATCTTGTTAGAAAAACTTAGCCCGCTCAGCTGGGCCAGCCCGTGCCATGTAATCAGGGCCAAAGAGTTAGAGTTTACATACCGTTGAATGGTATCCGTGGCGTCTGTTCCGTGACAACAGACTGCCATTTAGGCTGAGAGAACACGGGAAAAGAAGGTGTGTTATCATCCGTTGGAGGGCTTCTAGCGTGATAGCAACCATTGTGGTGATGATGCTGTTGATCTCTGAAAAACAAAATATAATTCTGTGATTTAGCTAGTGCATATTGTCGAAACATTCGTAACTTATCTTGTAGATAATTTATCTAAATCTTTACATTTGACCAGTGCTGTTTTTAAATTAGAGTTAATGTTACTGATTACACTCTTTTCATTTTTCGTATATATCAGCCTCAAACTTTCTTAAACATGTTCTTGAAATGTCTTTGCTACTGAATTGGATAAAACATGTACTGTGTGACTAATTTTGAACAATTGTCATAATTTGTGTTATTTGTGAGATAAAACTGTTTTGACTTTCTTGCCAGTTTGTCTCAAGAGTACAGCTGAGAACTGCAACTGTGGTTAATGAAAAATCTGTGATGTAAAATTGTTATCGGCAAACTTAACCCTTTCACTGCCAGTCCGTTATCAACACAGAACTTCTCTTAGCATAACAAATAAGAAATAATACGTTTGGTAATGAGAAAATGAGAATTGATCAAAGAAAGCTAAACATTGAAGATTAAAAGTGAAATTCCCTCAAACTTGTTCAATGAAAACTATGGGCTCAAGTTGGGAGAACTTAATAATTCAACTGGCAGTGAAAGGGTTAAAGGATTTCTTGTTGGACGGCGTTTTGATTGTTTTAATGTTGCATGGATAAGCACGCCGCGGAGTCACAAAAACTATTGCGTGATTTTCTTGCATCGTGTGTCTGCGCCGTAACTCTATCGAAATAATTCTAAACCCCATTCATTTAACTATTATGCAATTTCCACCAACCCATTCTGTTTATATCTCAAAAGAGAAAAAGGTAAGTCTCTGTATGGATCTGTTTTTAGTCCCATCCAATAATGTTCTTGTTGATTCATTCAGAACTGTCTGATTTATGAAAAGCTTTATTCAAAGACCCTTCAACATTTAGATGAATATAAGCTGCCCACTTCACTTTTTCAAAATTTTGAGACATTTCTTTGGAATATTTTCAAAAGTCACTGAGTACCTGGCGTGAATTAAACATCTTTATCAATTTTCTCATAGCGACAACTCTAACCGCTGACCAAATCCAGGCTTTCGCGATAGCGGAAGTAAGATGTATGAAAATTTATTTTTACACTTGCAGCAGAGAATATGAAGTAAATCAGAGTTGATGTTCATCTTTGCTGGATATTAAAAAAGGATGTTTGTATTACCCCAACGTCTCCTTTGCTGAGATCAAGGCCAAACTGGGCAGGTCCAGCGTTTAGGGCGATGTTACCGTTATATGGTGAAGACATCAGCTGCACAACCCGCGGATTATGACTGATCGCTAGGAAGAAAGCAACATTAAGATGTTACTTAAAGAAGCATTATAATCCGTTTAGTCAGTATCCAAAACCAAATTTCTCCTTACAAGACACATACAAAATAATACATTTGGTAATGAGAAATGAGATTTGACTAAACAAAGGAAACTACTGCTAATGAAAGGCATGGCCTCAAGTTGGGAGAATCTAACAATCAAGTTACTCCAACTTTCGTAACATCAAAAATGTTACAATATCAAAAAGTTATCAAAAAATACTTAATTTAATACTAGCGATATGAACTCCGAGTCATTTTAATTCTTCCATCCATTCCTTTGTTCAACACTGCACATTGTTGATATAACTAAATAAAACGACCTTTGACAAAGCCTAATCCGTCGCTTCAAAAAAACAACACCGAACAAAACATCGATTTGCTCGCTAAGCACAGCTTTTTAGATTCCGATATTCTTATCTCTAAAACTTTTTTTGTCCCGAAAAGTTCATTTTCCATTTCAAAAAAAATTCCACGTCTTTTCAAATCCTTTTACTGTCTAGGTGGTATTCAGTGGATTAGATGGAGAACTGAAGGAGTTCCAAAATAGTTGTACTTTACCATCTTGCTCATTACGTTGCTTGGCAAGCTCAATCATCTCCTGCATGAACGCAATTCCATCCTCTGCATCTTCGTTTGTAAACGCCTAAAGGAATACAACATGATATAAGTCCAGTGAGGGTGCTCTAATTATATGATATACTTTCATTCTGTTGCAAAAATGTATATAACCAAATTTATTGCAAAACAGTGTGATTTAAAAGGTTCACACAACACAAGCTAAATCCTTAAATAAGCAGCCTAGTGGCCCATAGGGCCGGCGTTTATCTCCGGTTTCTGTAGTGTTAAGTGGATGACTCCCCCTGGACGGGACACTAATCCATCGCAGGTTAGCTCCCAGCAGACACTGGTACTCATTTACCTACCGCGGAAGGATGGAAAGCTGAGTTGGCTTAGGCAAAAAGAAGATCAAACAAATATTCGAATATCGGGATCGAAATGGGGACCATGTGGTTGGAAAGCAGAGATCTTACCAACTGAGCCAGCCACGTCCGCACACACAACACAAGTTTGGATGATTATTTTTTTTAAATCTTCTTTGTGTTCTTCTTAGATAATTGGTTTATAACAAAACGCTTATTGACCTTAACCTCGGGAAAGAAGTATGTTTTGTAGTCACTCAACCGCCATGTTTTCAGGGGAAACGAATCTCAGAATCATAAAACATAATCTTTTCTTCGCTCTCAGTCAAAAAGAGTCAATTGTTTGTTTTTAACCAAAAGGTATTCTGTGGATGCTCCTGGAGTGACCCGAACTTTCTCGGCTTCTTACGACAAATATGATTGGCTAAAATCACGAACGAATAACAATTGACAAAGTGTTTTTTATCGATTTCTAATCGATTATATGAGTGCTCTGTGTTACGATTGGATAGAATAAGTCAATATTGTTATCTTATTCCCCAACACAACCAATCCAATGCTTGCAGATTCTTCACTCGGAAAATCACCAACAGTTAAACTATCAATATTAACTTTGGCAAGTTGTTGCCAGGTACCAATCAGGATAAATTCTGTTTTACTGTAGATTACAAAAAGAAGAGGTCCAAGGCATGAACCATGGGGTACACCACATTCAAGGAGGAACTTGTCAGAGAGAGTTCCATTAATTGAGATTCGCTGTGAGCGGCCAGAAAGGAAGGAGTTGAACCAATCCAGTGCTCTGCCGGAAATACCAAGTCGATGTCGCAGGCGTTGCAACAGTATAACATGATTGACTGTGTTGAAGGCGGCGCTTAAATCCAACAACACCAGAAGCGTGACATGCTGGTTATTCATATTAAGAAGTGAGTCATTCTTTATTTTCAGAAGAGCCGTTTCAGTGCTGTGATATTTGTGATAAGCTGACTGGTCAGGAGGAAACAAATTATGCTCAGTCATGTATAAATGTGATTGTTCAGCAGCAGCTCTTTCAGTTATTTTAGACATAAAGGATAGGTTGCTGATGGGGCGATAGCTTTCATTTACGAGATCTAAACCATTTCTTTTCAGTGCAGGGTTGACGAGGGCATCTTGCCACACAGTAGAGAAATAACCAAATTGTAACGAGCAGTTAATTATTATTGCGATGACTGGTAGGAGAACATCTAAATAAACTTTGACTAACTGGGTTGGTATTGGGTCTAGTGGACATGACTTAAAAGGCGCATTCATCACCAGCTCTTTAACTTGCTTATCGCTGAGGTATTCAAAGCCTGACAGCTAGAAAGGTCGAGTTTGAGCTACTGTGTTGTCATTGCAGTCTGAAGCAACCGGTTCGGAATCAATTGCATTTCTGTTTATTTCTTCCAGGGTATGACGGATATCAGCAATTTTCTTTATGAAAAATCTGCCCATATCATTAGCAAGTTCAGTCTCATTATTGTGCTGTGGAAGTAGTGGCCCATTGGTCTGCTTAAGTAATGACTGTGTGGCTCGGAACATTTTCCTCTGATCATGGCTATTCTCATCAATGAGATCAGTATAAAATTTACAACAGGCTTCATTCGGTAAATGTGTAGCATAGTTCTTTTTTGATTTAAAATCATTTAGACGCGTACACACGCGTTTACTCGGGCTAATGCTTGGATTCATAATTATGTTCTAAATTTTCATTTATGCCAGGTTTTATGCTTGTATCACAAAATGAATGATTCAGCCTAAAAATTGCCGTTAGCCGCTCTTCTAATAACCTCGGAAACGCGAGCTATAATTCAATGTCTAAAAGTAAAAACAAAGTAAAAATAAAATCTCTT
>JAOTRI020106668.1:0-13476 GCA_028564885.2 Zoanthus sanctaehelenae | reverse complement strand
ACCTCGGTTTTCATAGCGCTATGAAGGCACAGAAAAAATGTTTTATTTCTTAATTCAACTTAAGTTTGTCATCATAATTGTCATCATTATTATACTCACGAATCGCTTATTCTAATCATCATTGATAAATCACATCATCGCCATCGTCATCATTATCGCCATCGTCGTCATTATCGCCATCGTCATCGTTATCGTCATTTTCATCATTATCGCTATCGTCATCATTATCGCCATTGTCGTCATTATCGCCATCGTCATCATTATCGCTATCGTCATCATAATCGCCGTCGTCATCATTATCGCTATCGTCATAATTATCGCCATCGTCATTATCGTCATTTTCATCATTATCGCCATCATCATTATTATCGTCATCGTCGTCATTATCGCCATCATCATTATCGCTATCGCCATTGTCGTCATTATCGCTATCGTCATCATTGTCGCCATCGTCATAATTGTTGCTATCGTCATCATTATCGTCATTTTCATCATTATCGCTATCGTCATCATTATCGTCATTGTCGTCATTATCGCCATCATCATTATCGCCATCATCATCATTATCGCCATCGTCATCATCGCTATCGTCATCATTATCGCTATCGTCATCATTATCGTCATGTTCATCATTATCGCCGTCATCATCATTATCGTCAATTTCATCATTATCACCATCGTCATCATTATCACCATCGTCATCATAATCACCATCGTCATCATTATCACCATCGTCATCATTATCGCCATCGTCATCATTATCGCCATCGTCATCATTATCGTCATTTTCTTCATTATCGCCATCGTCGTCGTTATCGCCATCATCATTATCGCCGTCTTCATTATTATTGCCATCGTCGTCATTATCGCCATCGTCATTATTGTCGCCATCGTCGTCATCGCCATCGTCATCATTATCGCCATCATCATTATCGTCATCTACATCATTATCGCCATCGTCATCATCATCATCATACATCATTACCATCCTTATTACCATCCACGATATTTTCTGCATCCTCATCATCAATATTTTCATGTTATTTTGAAATATTGTTAGTTTAAATCTCCTTTTTTGTGTTTATCTTTAACAACTATCCATTACCAGATGTTTCATACAAGGATAAAACGTTGTTAAACCTTTATTCTTTAAAGAAAATTGTATGCCTTTATTTCATTTTGTTTTTCATTCAAGCTTACGTATAAAGTTATTGGTCTTATTTATTTACCTAGTAAAGGAAAAAATTTTTGTGCTATGGTAGGAAGCTACGCTGGTAGAACTCCATCGCGCTATTGGAACTGACTACAAGACCTTAGCCGCCTGTCAATTACGATTTAGGGATCTTCTTGAAAAGTCGCATGGTCGACTTCATGCATCAGCTAAACTAATTGGTGGGTATATCGTATTGTTTGTTATGTTGCTTACTGATGTATAGATCCTGCTTTCTGACTGGTGAATATATTAGGCTGACCTATTGGTAGATTTAGTTTGACTTGTGAGTTGATCATGTATTGTTGGTTATCATTCAATCCAAACATAAACAAAAGACAATAGACATTGCGGCCATGTTGGTGTTCCAAACAAAAGAAATAATCAAATTATTTTGTAAAAAGTTTGCCAACATGGCCCTCATAATTGTCAAATTGATGTATAGACCCTACTGTATAGACCGGACTGGAGTCTGTGTAGACCCTCCTATTGCTTATATCTTGCTTTCTTACTGGTGGATCCGCCCTGCTAATTATTTGTAGATGTATCTTTCCATGTTTCTGGATCCAAATGTCTGAGTCAATGTTTTTTTTAGCTGTTTTTTGTTGTTGGTTGAACCCTAAAAATGGCTTTTTTATGTAAATTTAAAAACAGCTTCATTACTTAAAGTCAAGATTGAAAAGTTAGCATTACGTAAAGCCCTTAGCTGGAGTGCTGTCTGGTTGTACATTTATTTAAACATAATCTTAATTGTTTAATGAGTATAATCTCACTGATTAGGCAGTCAAACTTGTTCTGGTGATTTTTTAGTACGTGAAAACAACTGCGTAAATCATTCGGAACTGTGCCTGTGTGTCTAATGTCGGTTTATTTTCGAATTGCAAAAGGGTCTTGTAACAATCTCTATAATAGATCAGATTCTTTTGTATATTTTAGATTTTAGGGTTAGGAGTAATTTTATTTTAGGTAATTTGTATTGTAGTAGATTTAGAGGTCCACATCAATGAAAGGTAACATACCTTAAGCTTGTTGTAGATAAAGTATGTATGACTATGCACATTTAGGTTTGTAAATATAAAAAAGCTATACAAAAGAGAACTTAACATGTCAAGTGTCTAACTAGGCATTTCACACTTAGCTATCTATTTTTATCTGAAATAGCATCTATAAAGAAGAAAGTTAAATGTATTCAGTAATAAAATAAAAAACAAGATATTGATAAAGATATTGATCGCCTTACAAAGATTTTAGTTGTCACTTATAATCGACCAAGCGATAAGTTAGACCTTGTTTGTTTTTTATGTACAGGTTCTGCTCCGCCGTGTCATGGAGTTGAGTTTGCTACATTAGAGTATTGGGTTCGGCTAAGAGTTCCAATGGATCAAGCAATAAGATTGTATAGGGTAAGTCCTCCATTTTATTTTCAACTTGTCAAATGTATACTTGTGGATTACAGTATAAGACCTAATTTCAAAGTGGCAAATAATTTATGAAATGTCGCCCTGTTCCAAATGCAAGGAGGTCTCGATTTTATGCCAAAAGCTTGAGCAAGGTAATTAAAGGTCCAGTACTTCGCTGTGAAAAGACCTAACAAACTTCAAAGCATTGAATATCCCCAGCAGTTTCTGTTTTCTTACAAAACTTTTTATGGCCACAGTTTACATTATTAATATTTGTACATAGCAATAGTTTTGTTCCTGTTGTTGTAGTATGCTGCTGTTGTTGTTTTAGTTTGTTGTATTTGTTTGTTGTGGTTTGTTGCTGTAGTATGCTGCTGTTATTGCTATTGTGGTTTGTTGTTGTAGTATGCTGCTGCTGTTGTTGTTAGTTGTTGTAGTATGCTGCTGCTGTTGTTGTTAGTTGTTGTAGTATGCTGCTGCTGTTGTGGTTTGTTGTAGTATGCTGCAGTTGTTGTTGTAGTATGCTGCTGTTGTTGTAGTATGTTGCTGTTGCTGTTGTAGTAGTATGTTTCTGTTGTTGTGGTTTGTTGTTGTAGTATGCTGCTGTTGTTGTTGTTGTTGTGATATGTTAAAGTATGTTGCTGTTGTGGTTTGTTGTTGTAGAATGTTATCGCCCCTTTTACTTTTGATGCTATTGTTGCTATTATTGCTGTTGTGATAGTTCCTGTTGGTACTGTTGTTATTGTTCGTGGTGTTGTTGCTGATGACCTCCTTCTTTCGGTTTTTGTTAGCCATCGCCTTTTTCTTCTTGTTAATAGTGATGTTCTGTTGTGTGCTCGTCCATGTTCCTAGGAGCGAACGAAAGCATTAGGATACATGAGCTCAAGTGCTTACCGTGAACTGGAGGAGACTGGCCAGGTCCCTCAGAAGGCTCCATCAGATATCAATGAACTAGAGATCCGTGTTGTTAGGTGTTCTGATCTGAAACCACGAAGAGAAGGTATGGTAGCATAGTGTTAGCAGGAGACCATCATTACCATCATTAATACCGTCATCACTAAAATAACCATCATCATTACAACCATCTCCAACATTGCTATTACCATCATCATTATCACCATCAATACATCATCCTGAACACGAGACAGCAGTTGGGGGAAGCTTTAACCAAACTTTCGAGGAATTCCAATTTAAATTCCAAGAGAAAAAATTGTTTTTCAACGCTGAGTGGAAAGCTCGTCGGAACTAAACTAACCGTATTTTGTCTTAGGAATTCAGCCAAGTCCGTACACTGTGTACAAGTTTTACGATTTTGGAGACCACGATTCTGAAATAATTTCAAGTTCTAACTCCCCTGAGTTTAACGATGTCAAACTCTACCCAGTACCTATGACCGAGGAGCTGGACAAGTATTTGAGAGCTGACGTAAGTTTAGACCTGAGAGAGTAAGTCACTCGTTATTTACATGTCTTATAAACTTACTATGATATTATTATAATAATTATTATTATTATTATTGTTATTATTATCATCATCATCATTATGGGTTAATTCTTAAATCACAGCACAGCAATGTGCTGGCAGTTCTATAGCAGGCAACAACAGGTTGCCTCAGCATAGTAAAACTCGTCTGAGGGTCCTTGCTGATTCTAGTACGACGCTTTTCTGCATCTTATGGGTTCGGACCCCAACATGGATTTCCTGTAGATGTTTTTCAAGCTTATCTGTGAAGCTGCCCAGGACCCCTAAGAGAACTGGGGTTGTTCCTTTCTGGAGTTGCCACAGAGTTTTGAGCTCCACCACTATGTTCCGGTTCTAATCCACTTTCTCTGCTTCCTTTATGGCGATTCTGCTGTCTCCTTAAAAGGTAATGTCAATTATTTGTAAGGTCTTGTTGGTTTTGTCAATAGCAACGATATCTGGCCTATTGTGCGGCAGCTTTTTATCTGTTTGGATTGGGAAATCTTCACATCTTTATGTTCCATCACTGCGTCTGGGGAATGTTCGTACCGTTTATCTGTACAAGCAATTTTATGGTGTTTCCTGAGTTCCAGACGTTGAGCCTTTGAGGACATTATCACGAGAGCGCTTGTATTCTGTCTGAGCAAGCTTTGGGCTTTCACTGAGTAGGCGGCTTATGATCTCATCTTTCTTTCTACAAAGTCTACACAGTGAATCCTGCTCAGTTTTGTCAATCTTCGTCTTGATGTCATTTGTCCGAAGTGACTGGCTGTGAGCAGCCATGATGAGAGCTTGAGTACATTTTCTTTAGATTACTGTAATCCGGCCATTTCTTGCTTTTATTGCTTGCTACATCCTCCTCTTTTAGAAATTGTCCATAAAGTTGTTTATCCTTTATTTCTTCCATTCTTTCTTCGCATCTTCCCTTTTGGAACTGTTCACAGTTCTCTCGGGGCTTACCTAAACCTTCGCGAGCAGCAGTCAGAAGTGCCTCCTTGGATTTCTTTATCCATTACCATAAGCTGATGCACTTCTTGGATTTCTTTATCCATCACCATTAGCTGATCCACCCCTTGGGTTTCTTTATCCATTACCATAAGATGATCCACCAGAAATCTGACATCTCAAAGTGCTATATAGTAACAAGAAATGTCAATATTTTTGTGAAACAAATAGAAAATATCAGGTGATGTTTGGATTATTGTATTTATATATAGCCTCAACAAACTCATTCTCAATAATAATAACCTCAACCATTATTCATAACGTCATCCTTTTATAATTAAAGTAAATTTTCAATTGATATCTAAAACTATGGGTGACGTATGTTTATAATTTGAAAGGGGAAATGGTGGTAATAACTTAAAAACATAATTTAAGTTCGTGCTAAATATATTTCGTTTGTAACTGGGTTTTGACATTATAATAAAAACGTCAATGTAAATAAAAGAATAGTTTTTCCAGTTAAGAACTTTTAAAAATTAAATGTAAGAATATCCCGACTTTTCGGATATAACTCTATCCTTCTTCAAGGGAAGTGATCTACAAACAATTATGCGACGTTTATATACAGCCAAAAGTTAGCTCACATGTAAATTTATAAAAACAACACTTAAATATTCCCTTAAAGTCCATAATCACGGTTTATACAGCTAAATAAAAGTTAGTGCACATGTAATTTTTTTTTGTCCTTAAAAACAACACTTAAATATTCCCTTCGTAGTTTTTGTCCATCGTCACTTTAAATTATTTGTTTTTATGGCTATAAATTCTGACTTGAAAAAGGATCGACTGTCTTTGAGTAGTACTTGATATTGTTGCAGTTGTTTGTTAGAAGCGTTACCTATGAGCCAAGTTTACTATTTTGTTGAAGATGATAGAGGTGTATGTTTTTGACGACGTTGATCCGGACCCGACTGCATGTATGGGAAAGGCAAAAATACCGCTGATAGCCCTGGCTAATGATAAAGCGATCAAGGGAACCTTTGAAGTGAGAAAGGTTATTATTGTTATTGTTGTTATTATTATTATTATTGATTATATCGCAATATTTGTTAAAACTATTATTACTATTATTATTATTATTATTGATTTTATTATTGGTATTGATATTATCGCAATATTTGGTGAAACTATTGTTGCTAACATTATTATTATTATTATTATTATTATTGATATTGCTTACCTTGTTATAATATTTGTTGTTATCAATGTCAATGTTATCTTTATTGCTTTCAATGTTATCCTTTTTATTTTAATTATTATTGTTATTATCATGATCATTGTTAATGTGCGATTATAAATGTGACATCGTGACATTCTTCCATTGAGTGTAAAGTTTATCCATCTAGATAAACGGAGAGCTCAATGGTACAGTTGATGTTCATTTGAGATGGAGGTACACCTATCTGCCGTGCAGTGCCAAGCCTATGTCAGCGATACCTCAGGTAAGTCTGTTAGAATTGTATCTCGACTGGTACCCAAATCCCTCTTCAGAACAGTCCGTTACATTAAATAAAAAACAAAAAAAGCATTCCCAGAATTGAAAGTTAAAATATTTCTAGTTTCTAATGGCTGTTAATCCTTGCATCGGGCGAGCAGAAATAGACACTACTCCAAACGTTTCTTGATGTTATAGAAAGCTGAAGTTTTATGTTTGAGCATTTTTAACAAATAGAAAAACAACTCTCGAGACCTCGATCTTCTGAACACACCTCAACGGAAAATATGCACTAATCATCTAAACTCTTTGCTTTTCCATTCAGAAATTTTGTGGGTTTTGCATTATGAAGTAACTTAAATTGTCGGAACAAGTTCCTTACTTGACAGACAATTCGAGATAGCAGCTTCGAATATAAATGGCCAACATTACATTACCATTCTTTATTTTTATCAAGTGTTTAATACCAGTGTTTTAATAATTTCCCAATGCTCACAAAACAAATAACATTTGTTAAGGGAACATTTATTAAAGTGCCTATGAAACGAACAATTTTTTAATCTTAAAACAAAAATTTTATGTGTATGTAGTCAAAAATCCGAATTTGAGCCGGTATAAACATTTGTTTACATCAAAATTTCAACTTCAAAATCGAAAAGTTAATGTAACATTCCCGCTCAGCCATTTTGGAGGTTGCGACGTCTGTAGATGTGTACCACAGGGGGCCAAATCAAATAGTTCAAAAAGATTACGTCAATCGTACTGTATTTCCAACGGTCATTTTAGAACTTGACTGAATCTGAATTTGATCAGGCGCCTGTGATACACATAAAACTGTCACATAAAAATTGCTCGTGTAGATGAGGCTTTAATCTTCCATTTTGTGAATTGCACAAGCCTCCCTCCACCACCCCCCTACCTTTTAACATTGGCATTAAATTTATCGGGTAAACTCAGTCTTCAAATAGCAACTTGTTTTTCCGTTTTTGTCTCCTGATAAAATATCTATCCCTCATTTCCTTTTTGACGCCAGCTCGACTCTTAAGGTTAATTTTTATAGCTTCTCAAACATCTTCTGTTTGATTTAATTTATATAGAAGTCACGATTGACTCGAAATGCATGTTTTTTGTTGTTTAGCGTTTGATGCACGTACCTGACGATGACGTAGAGCTCCCAACTGCGACCCCAGTACGAGTGGAGCAGAAACAATCACATGACGACAGAGAGCAGAATTTAACGCCGGTTTCTGCTTCAACCCCGAAAGTGGAGAAAGATCAAGATGAGATACAGGACGAAGGAGATACTGCGCACATTCCTGTAGAAATGAAACATAAATCAGATAATAGGCCGGATTCTTTGCCTAAAAGGGATAAAAAAGAAGAAAAAGAGAGGTAATCTGTTTTTTCTATATGAATAATTACTAAATTGTGATGGTCTTGACCTTGCAAGCATTTATTTTTTCTTCCTTGTTGTTCTGTAATTCTTTTTTAAATTGTGGTGTTATTTTAATGGTTGTCTGTTTACTGTAATATCGTATGTAATGTGTATAAATAGTCTTTAATAGATTTCCTAATGCAATGTATTCTTATTCCCGTTTATATATTGTAATTGACTTGAAAACTACCTTTTAATTGTCAAGTGTCAATTTCTCGTTAAATAAATTTCCAGTAAAAGATTCACTTTCTTTAAAAGATGAAACATGCTTCCACTAATCAGTGAAGAGCTATTCCAGCAGCTATGCTCTGATAACCATATAGAAATCCTTTTAGAAATGTAGAAATATCAGTGATAACGCCATTATTATCATTATCATTATCATTATCATCATTATTAATATTGTTATTATTATTATCATTATCAATATCATTATCATTATTACTGTTATTATTATTGTTATTATTATTATATTGTTGCTATTTAGTTTTTTCCTTTTTTTAAAGAGTGCCGCCCGAAAAATCGGTTGAAGAAATGTCGGTAGATGAGCTTGTTGAAGCAGCAGCAGAAAAGCCGAAACCTAAACCCAAGCCCCGCACGCGTTCACTTCTCAAGACGCTTGATAAACCTGTGGAAGAAATATCTGTTGACGACCTTATAGCAGCAGCTAGCGATCGAGGACATGAACCAGATCAACCGGTTTCTGAGCCAACTATAGCAGACGAGAAGGCAGCAGGCGAAGAGTCAGACTGGGATCAACAATCTTTAGTTGAAGACCAGGTACGATGGACAAAATTCTTACGTTCTAGAATCGTTGCAAGTAAATCAAAACCCGAAAACATATGGGAAGCATAGAAAGTACATACTTGCTTGCATTAAATGTTTGTATCCACAAGCGTTAAGGACATATTACTTTTATCAGCAACCGCTGAGATTTTAATTACTTATTTACTTGTAAGATGTAGCTATACGCATCAAGTTTAGATAGTACATGCTTTCTTGTAACTAACTTTGAGCCACTGAAAGAGGCACTATATATAAGGCCACGTTAGTATCTATACTAGTAGTATGATAAGAGTACCTATAACTTCTATGTATAGATAGTATTAACATGCTAGTAGTTAACTTGAAGTCGCTAATATGGGCACCAAGGTCATCTTAGTATCTATCTAGTAGTATTGTAAGAGTACCTACGTATGGAGGCTTGTAGCTATCTTGAAGTCACTAAAGTAAGCACTAAAATCGCGTTGATAGTGGCTATACCCTTCTCTCATATTCTTTCTATCGCAGATGCTTTTTAAACGAACTAAAACTTGAAATTATCACCCTATATATATTAGTTTAGTATTTTCCAACTTTAGGGCCAATACACATATTACAATCTGATTGGCTCCTTACCTCGAGCTATTCGTGATATTCCGAGGTGACGAGTTTGCGAAAACAATGGCGGCTCATTCCCGTTTTGTGGAAATGTCAAATGATTATTTACAAGAACTTCTAGATAGTTCAGTACCCGAGAAGACAAAAAGCTACCAAGTATGGAATGAAAATATCCATTGGTAAGTTATGAGCTTTGTAAAAGAGACATGTTGCTACATTCTCATATATTTTTTTATGGACACAAACTAGAGTTGCAAATTTAAAAATTTACTCGTGTAGTATCTCCAAATTATATAATTAGCATGTATTTATATCTAATTTTTGCTCAATATGTTGGTAAATACTAAAACAATCAGACCTCTCGGCCTCGTGGACTACGAGGCAATAGCGTATTTGGCCCTCGGCCTCATGGGCTATTGTTTCGAGTCCATGTGGCCTCGAGGTGTAATTGTTAAATATAAAATCTTAAGTTAATCACCGAGAAAAGGACAAGGCCTTTTGACGTTTTGGCTCTTAGTTCTTCGTCGGTGTGAAAAAATGAAGTAATAGGAACTAACGTGTAAAGCATCAGTGGGTTTCTCTTTCTGTTTTTGTTGGCTTAAAGGTTAATTGTTTTTAAAAAAGACCATTGCAGTTAAAAAATACACTCATATTAATATAAACTATTAGATATATAGCGGAAGTGGTTGGCGCAGTTAATAAGATCTTTGCTTTCCAACCACAAGGTCCCCAGTTCGATCCCGCCACTTTGCTGAGATTCGAATATTTGTGTGACCTTCTTTTCCGCCTAAGCCAACTCAGTTTTCCATTCTCCCATGGTAGATAAATGAGCACCAGCGTCTGCTGGGAGCTAACTTGCGATGGATTAGTGTCCTGTGTCCTGTGTCCTGGCCAGGGGAGTTGAAGACTTTCATACGCTTAACACTACAGAAACCAGAGATAAGCGCCGGCCCCATGGGTCACTAGCCTCGTAAAAGGATTTAGCTTAGCTTAGATATATAGCATGTTTGGTAATTCTGAAGGCTTACATTTCTTTACAACTTTTTGCAATAACCATTTCAACCTTGCATTCTTTACATAATTTACTTTAAAAGCGTCTTTTAACACCAAAGGATGAAGCTAAAGTGGCGGAGGAGATGCGAAGAACTTCGGAAAAGGCAAACGAGGTCAGCGAAGACACGATGTTTGAGGAAGAGCAACATTCTGAATCAGGTGAGCAAGTTTGAGTCAAACTCAGTTGTTTCTCGTTTAAGCCTCCCTCTTTCCCAGCTACTGTCTTAAAGCTTTGAGTTAATGTTCAATTAATAGTTCAGGAGGTATATTAAACGGAACAATGCAGCAACGGTTGGAGTTACATTGCGGTGACATTATTGAGCTGACGGTATAGGATCATCTACTTTTCCACCACTAGATGCCGGTCATGTTCGAACCTTTGCCTCTGCAAGCACTTGCGTTACATTAATTCCCTCTAAACTCAGTTTTCGATCCTCTATAAACACTTACGTTGTATTGATATTTTTTAAATCCAGTTTTCTTTTCTTATAAGGTCAGTAAAGTTAGTATGATTTTTTCCTGATATCTAACTTACGATGAATGAGTGTCCGGTTGTGTACGAGTCAAAAACTATTATCCACTTGTCACTTTAGAAAATCGGAGATAAAACATTTTGCTTTTGCTTCAGTTTGAACTAAAAGCCCAGATGAGGCACTCGAAAGTAAAAGTTGTATCTTTGCTTGCCTTTGTTGTTGCCTTTACAAAGATTGCAGAATATATTTTTTGGTTTAGATGGCGTTGATTCTACGTTAGGAGAGGAAGTAGATATACCACTTCCAAAAGAAGACGAGCATACAAAGGAGGAAGGCCCTGGGGAGAGTGAAGCAGAGTCCACTGAGAGTGACGGTCTCGTGATGTCATCCATGTCTGTTAGGACCCCATCAGCCGCAGCGGTCAGTTCACGCTTCTTTGTATTTTTAACCAAGTATTGGTGAAATTTGGGATTTCTGTAATTTGATTGGTTATCTTTTTATACGTCTGTCGATACCTCAGATGCAAAATGTATGTACTTTCTTTCCATAATGAATCGAATTGTAGAAGCTTCATGTTTTCTTTAGTATCGCCATACAGTTAACATTTTGGTCTGGGAGAGAGACGAGACAAAATGTAGAATCACCGGCTCAGAATCGCTGTTAGTTTTGTATCGCAATTAATTCTGAGCTGCGCCACTCCGCCACTATGGAATATATTTTCTCCCAACTAGCCGGCAAAATAACGTGGAATCAACGGCTGAGAATCGCAGTTAGTTTTGTATCGCAATTAATTCTGAGCTGCGCCACTTCGCCAATACGGAATATATTTTCTCCCAACTAGGCGGCAATATAATGTGGAACCAACGGTCCAGAATCGCAACTTTTTTGTATTATTTTCCGTTTTTCTCCACCTAGTTGTGTTGTATTAAAATATTCAGACCTAAATTGTTGTTGATTTGGTTATTATCCCTGTAACCTAATTGTTAAACTCCTCTCTTGTTATTTAGTCTTATTTATTTACCTTTTTACCCTCTTCGTATTTCTTTGGTTTTAGGTTTCCTCGACTATTGTGATCCAAGTGACAAGTCTAACGTTGTACTCTGGGACGCGAATCCAACAAGATCCCTCCATAAAGCTGTTGTTTGTTTCTTATAAATTTCTAGACTGTGATCCAGCTGAACTGGAGACGCCTGTCTCCCTTCCTAAACCGAAACCAAACCATCCAATCTACTACAACTTCAAAAGAGGTTACGTTTCTTTGATTACTTTCTTGATTGCGCTCCACGCCCCCCCCCCCCTCCCTGCATTGCCTGGAGGACTTTGATTTTGAAGACTTTTCGTCCAAGGGCTTGGAGTCCTAAAACGCCTATGATGTGAAAAGAGTTTTTGGTTGTCTGAAAAATCATGATACGAAAGGCAAACATGCAAAATCGTCCTGTGTATTGCTGAGATGTTACGTGTTTGGCTAGTAATTAAGATACAAATTTGTAAATGCCCGCGTCATTTTGCGTGTTTCAGTACGTAGAAAATGTGAGAGATTAAAAGAAGAAAAGCAAAATATTCTAGTCAAAACTAAGGTAAACCTGATAAAATGGTTTCTAAATAAAGATAACAGTACATTCATATATCAGATTGAGTTTGAACTCCATGCTGTGAATCAGTGTTGAGATATGAGCTAAATTTACTCTTTTATATTTTCTTTCATGTACTTCAAGTTAAAGGGTTTTTTACTATACTAATGCTTTCGCAATCGCTTTTTTCAGTTTTTCATGTAGACGAAGCAAAGAATGAAAATAAGAGGAATTACCTTGCCCACATGTTGATGCCGAACAACTCTACTCAGGGAAAGTACGATTGTTTACAGCAATATGATGTATTTGTAAATTAAACATTGCTATTAGTAGTATTAGCAGCAGCAACAGTAAAAGCAGCAGCAAAAGTAGCAACAGTAACAGCAGTAGCAGCAGCAGTAGTAGAAACAGTAGCAACAGTAGCAGTAGTAGTAGTAGCAGCAGCAGTAGTAGTAGAAACAGTAGCAACAATAGCAACAGTAGTAGTAGTAGTAGTAGCAGCAGTAGTAGTAGTAGAAACAGTAGCAACAGTAGCAACAGTAGTAGTAGTAGTAGTAGTAGTAGTAGTAGTAGCAGCAGCAGCAGCAGTTGAGTAGTAGAAACAGTAGCAACAGTAGTAGTAGTAGTAGTAGTAGTAGTAGTAGCAGCAGCAGCAGCAGCAGTAGTAGTAGTAGAAACAGTAGCAACAGTAGCAATAGTAGTAGTAGTAGTAGCAGCAACAACATCTTTAGCGATTGCAGCAATAACAGTAGCAGCGGTAGTATTAGTAGTAGCAGCAGCAGTAGTAGCGGCAGCAGCAGTAACAGCTGTAGCAACAGTAGTAGTAGTAGTACTTGTAGTAGCAGTAGTAGCAGCAGCAGTAACAAATATAGCAACAGTTGTAGTAGTAGTAGTAGTAGCAGTAGTAGTTGCAGTAACAGCTGTAGCAACAGTAGTAGTAGTAGTAGTAGTAGTAGTAGCAGCAGCAGCAGCAGTAGTAGTAGTAGTAGTAGTAGTAATAGTAGTAGTATGAGTAGCTGCAGCAGTAGCTGCAGTAGTAGAAGTATGGTATAT
>JAOTRI020106657.1:0-13477 GCA_028564885.2 Zoanthus sanctaehelenae | reverse complement strand
AATTTCACTCCCTCCGAAATTAGACGAAAAACACTCGTGTCTATATGATAAAAAGAACATCACACGGCGGCTTAAAGATATGAATTTTATTTTCTCGTGGCAAAAATATTATTTTACTGATTCGTTGCGCTCGTTCGTAAAATATTCGGTTTTGCCACTCAAAAATACAATTCATATCTTCTGAACACCGTGTAATATACTTTATTTGATCACAACAATATGTAGCAGCACGAGCCACCAATTTAAAATTACCTTGCATTTTATAGCAGGTAAATAAATTTGATGCACTTTTGGGTCAAACGATCTATGTATATCAAGAAAAATCGGCAAATTAATTTTAAAGACAGCTTGAAAAAATTGAGCGATCGAATTATTGCATTCGGAAATCTCTTAGCAGTCTGCATGTAAAGTAAAATTGGACCGGCGCCATGTGTTTTGTGGAAAGTTTGTGCATTTAAATAACAAAACCATTGTACTATTTTACTCTAAGTGTGTAGTTTCAATATACGTGAAGCAATTTACGTGAAGCCTCTTTTCTCAAATGGCTATACACGTTGACATCGAAAAGAAAAACGCCGAGAAATGAAATTATTGGCTGCTGTTTGTAAAGCCATCAAATGACTAACAATATAGTTCATTAAAAGATCGATTATCGTTTCATATCTGTCAACGAGATCTTCAGTTCTTTTATGCATAATTGGCACTAGTTGCAGGGCATGCATGCGCCCACTCAATGAAACTGACAATAAAACCGACTATAGCTGATGTGATGCAGCTAGCTTATGTTTCCGCAATGCCCCCGAAATCATGGATCAAAAACTCAGAGAAATTATTTTTGAGTAAAAAAGAAAAAGTTTAAACTGTAAGTATACAATAATTACTGAATCAATCCGAATTTTGATGGACCGCAGTTTCCGAATTTACTCGAGCTCCTAGAATGACTAACTCAACTTTTTTGGAATTTGTGAACTTTCATTAGCTATCTTTAGTGGTCCCATGGCAATTTTTTATTACTTAGAATAAATAAAAAGTTTTCAAGAAATAATGCAGAAGCTAGAAGGTAATAGTGAAGGCAAAGTCACTTATCTTAGCATTTGTCAGTTAAAACATTACGTTTCCGCCAATCATACCGTATTCGAGCATAATGTTTGCAGTATAGTTGTTAAATTCTTTTTTAAAACATAGTACCATGCTTTAGCCTAGCAGGCAATGCATGTGAACATAACATATTGGGTTCAGGGTTTTATCTTTTGATAAATAAGCTCTCGAACAAGACTTTTAATCTTTTCAAATGCACGTCATTTTGTTTCTTATTTAAGAAAAACGTCAGGAAAAATTTTTCACTAGTACAGAAGCCGTATTGAATTTGGACTTTAAAATGCTATAATCGCTCTAAAATAAGCCTCTCAGTTAGCTAGTATAAGTCAGATTATTGGCCCATATCTCTATCAATGATATGAAGCTTCCCTCTATAAACATAAAAAGATTGTTTATATATACACATTCATTATGTTCTGACAAACTACTTTCGCCCCACTATTGAATATTGTAAGTAAAGTTGTTTCTCAGGTATACCCGGCTTTTAAAACAGTTTTTCCGTTAACGCAATTTAATGTGTTACGGCGCTTTTGTTGAAAACAAATAGTTTAATTTTCATGGGTATTTAATTGATCAAAAAGGCTTTTAATTTTTGCGAAATAGTCATTATCAGTTGCTGATACTGTATGATTTTTAAAATCTCTATATTTTAAATCAACTTTAAACCATCTGTCATGTTGACACGAGTATTTTGCAAGATAGGCCATTAACCATTCGTTTAAGAATACTTAATAATATTTGACAATGTTTGAAGCAAAAGTTGTGACATAATAATGAGCGTATGCAGCCAAGGCTCAAAATTTATAGATCATTTTGAATTAAAAAAATAGTATCTATATATAAGCTTAGAATCATTAATGAAGATGATATTAAACTCGTTTTTTTAAAATAATGTATGTGATAAATCATTAGCCGGAAACTTGCCAACTTTTAAGAATATTCTACGAATAATACCGAGGTTCAGTTTTTGTAGTGAATATAACTTTGCCGTTGTTTGAATGAAAAAAAAAAGTTAATGATTATATTTATAATGCAATTTATTCTTATCCCAAATTGCAAAGCCAAAACTGATCTATTACTTTTGGAGATCTCAGTCAATATTTTGTAAGTATCTTTTCAGCGTAAAGTCGGCCATAAAATAACTAATAAGTGTATCCCCGCCAGCCTCTATATCTATGCGAAATACAATGTTTATGTAGAAAAGTGTACTTTAAACCCCAATCAGCAAAAAAATCAAGCTTCAAGTTTCTTTTCTTTAATGATAATATTAGACACTAAAGATAATAACAAATTCAAAGCAAATATTATATTTTTTGCTTTATAAAGTAATTTGTTAAAGATCGAACGGCAATTAGACTTCCCTCCCACATGGAATTTTCGCACTAAACGAAATTTAAATTCAAAAGCTTAATGGTTTTAAAATTTCTCTGATCCCATGCAATCACATAAAGCTTATCAAAATAATTAAAAATAAATTTTAACAATGCTGAATTGAATGGTTGGTTTGTATATAAGTTGATCAAATGCTTAAAACTCAATAAATTAGATTGATGCATCTGCGTTTAACAAATGAATAGAACAAAATTATTCAAAACGTAAAAGAGCAGATTTAAAACAAAAAAAAAATCAAGTTGATAGATCAGAAATTGAAGAAGAAATCTGAAGAAGCTTCGCCAGTGCACTAGAATTTCGGGTGAGATTTGATCTTTTATAAAAACTTTGATTTCGTCTCGCACTAAAAATTTTAAAAGTGCTTTGCAGTTGCATGTCATTTTGTCTAAGTTCTCGGCGCATAATAATAACACAAAAATTTACATCTTAAACAGTCAGAATTTGTCTACTAGTTTACTATGTAATCCATTAATTTCAGTTGATATTCCTCTTACTGCATGAGGTAAAACTTGCATTTTATCTCATCGTACTAAGCAGAGAGAAAATTAAACGTAGCGTTTGTTTGAGTTTTCCCAGCTTATTGGCCATTGCTGCCTGAATAGGAAAAAAACATCTGCAAACATAGCTCTGTTAACATTTAGGCACACTATGTTTTAGGGTTAATTTAAGGGCTTATGCCCACTGTTTCAACTTGACCTTTGCCACCAATATTACCCTATTTTAGTTTAAGAACCAGTTAAGCTGAAGCTCCGAATATATCTTTAAATGTTTTACCAAGAGACTTCACTAAATCCTGTTTCCCATATAGACGTAAATCGTCGGACAGTTTCAAACAGTTTTTGCGAGCCAACGCAAATCCATTTTCCCATTTGTTCCAGGCAAGATGCGACGAACGCAAACCTGACGTAAAAATAAAAATTTGCTCTAAAATTGATCATAATTTCCAACCTATCAGAGCCTCTTAGTTCTGATGTGTTTGTTCGTATAAATAATCGTGAATTTATATGTTCACAATTATATATGAACGTCAAGCTGAAAATGACTTTTATAGGTTTTGCTTATTGCAACTAGCCTCAGCCTGACTTTGCTCTAGAATGTCCGACCTATCTGAGCCTCACAGTTCTGATAAAGTTGTTCGTATAAAAAATCGTGTAATTCTCTTTTTACAATTAATTTTATATGAACGTAATGAATGACTAGGTGAGTCAGACGTTATCAGGGTTCTGCTTGTTCAGTTCAACTAGCCAAAGCCTTACTTCGCTCTAAAATAGTTCTTAAGTTCCAACCTAACTGAGCTTCATATTTCTGGTAAAGCTGTTCGTATAAAATATAATGACCCGGTGAGTCAGTTTTTATGGGTATCAGTGATTTTGAAAAAAAAAAAAGAATCGTAGAATATAGAAAATGTTTCTATCAAACTGCTCATAAAATGTTGATTAATCTTTTTTTTTTATCAAGATTCGCCCAAAGACCGCAGTTCACAACTGAAAGTTGACCAAGTCATCATGATGATGGCACGAAAGAACACCGTTTCTGCGTTTTTAAATCCCATTTATGAGGGTACGTCTGCCAGAAGAAGATACTTGCAAATTTTCAAAATCATTGCTGTCTCAATGGTTGCTGTTATAGCTTTGTTGGTTTTTGTAGCTCTGGATTTGTCAGCAGAAACCGAAATAGCAAGAAAAAACGAAAACATGGTAAAAGGTATCGAAATGTCAATCGACATGGCCAATGTGATACACAAACTACAGATCGAGCGTGGGCGAACCGTTCTGTTAATCAGCTCAAATTTTGATGACACAGTTCGTAAAAGGTTTGTTTTACATGCTTTTGTAAAAAACTTTTATCATTTGCTTACATCTTCCCTTTTAATAGCATTTCAGCACCAGTTTTTGATAAGGTTAGTTACACAAATAGCGCTTGTAAAGCGCATGTGTCTAGTGCTACACAAGCGATAGACAAATTTTCGTAGACAAATAGGACAGCAATGGCGAAGAGATTATCGCAGAAATAGTGTTATGAGCAAATTGTTGTTCAACACATCGACATTTAGGGCAGCCATGAAACCAGTGGAAAAGCAAGAAAAGTAAGCCATCAGGGTTTGACAAGAACGTACAACATCAACAGCACAATAAAACTGAAGTGAAAATTTTTACTTTGAATGTGCAATTGCCTAGTTAACTAAAACGTTTTACTGTTTACACTTCCCAGGTACTTTAGTTAAGAATAAACTTTAAATTGGTTCAAACTTTTCTATTGTAAAAACTTTGGAAAGATTTAGCAAAGGAACTATTTCGAATAGGCGTCAGATGAAGAGTTGTTATTTCAGCTGACTCGTGACAATCATAAACAGCTCAGTTCAGCGGTCCCAGCTGCACAATTGATAACTCAAACAAGAGGCTACCGGTAGCCTTCACTCGTGCCGACATTTTGACAAGGTTGATGTTGTATATTGTTAATTGTATTAGTCTACAAAGTAGAGCATCTTTCCCTGAGAAAATTTGCAAATGTGGTTAAAATCACACACCTTGGTTTAACGCGTGCATTCAGAGTGTGCGATTTTATTTTTATGTGTTGACCAAACTTTTAAAAAGTTTCAGAATTAAATTTAGTGGTCCAATAAACAATGTGAACATTGTTTTGGAAAATTTAATATTCTATATTTGTAATGTTTTTTCATTTCAACTTAACATTAAATATTTATATGAAATAACTTTTTAAGTTTAAGATATTTAAAAAGAAAATTTTAAACACAGCTTTAAGGTCTAAGTTTATATGTATTTCTGCTAAAGTTTATTATCGAATAGTGTTATTTAAACTTAAAGTATCTTTTTAGTCAAAAACAACATCAGAAAATAAATTCATACGTATACAGAGAAAATACTACATCTGACCTTTCGGAGATGTTTCTAGTACCACAATTTTTACTCGATCTTTAGCAAACCTTTTAATGCACATTTCCCCTACTCAAACAGCCGCTGTTATCGAAGGGCAAATTGCTTTGCTTTGGCCTAATCATCAAACTTTGGTAGCCCGTTTAGTCTCCTAGCAAAGCAAAACATTACGTTCTGTAGTAAGCGTATAACTTTAATAAGGTCTTAAAGAGAAAAGCAAAGAAATGTAAGTAGTTTTAGTAAAAATTCTTTCCAAAAGTACTCGAGCAGCCATGTAGTAAACAAAAGTCGCCGAGGTTTTTTTTTTTCTAAAAATAACACAGAAAAACTATTCAAGCCAAATTTATGAGCTAAAGTATCCTAAGAATAAAATAATTTAAAATTTTGAGCAACATTCGTGAAGAAATAGCAAAGAAATAAGAGATTTTGTAAAGTTTCGTAAAGGCGACTCAGAACTGAAAACTTATCAAATGCAAAGTGGGGCTCTCACCGAAAACGATTTCTTTAAAAAATTGAAGAAAAAAATACAAGGCAAATATACTTTGTAAAGGACCCTAAAGGCAAGATAACTTACCATTTTCAGCAACATACCTTCAGAAATAGCGAAGAAACCAACGATTTTGTAACTTTTCGTAATGGCGTCTCTCAAAACAGAACAGAGCCTATTGGATGGCCCAATACGCATGCGTTTGTAATTTGCCGAAACGTATTGTGGGTCGTGTGACACTCATTCTTTCACTCTTGCACTCTTGCTTGCTTACAGACCCGGCAGCATAGTGGTACACTCCGTCTTATAAGACGGGAGTGACCACAAAAATTGACTGTTTTATCTTTGAAATGCTCCATTTTTTAAAATAAAGTGTTTATGTCGGATATGTATAATTTTTGACTATTATAAGTTTTGGACCCTTGGAAAATGATGGTAGTGTTCTTTTTTGACACAACCTCTTCTTTAACCTGTTTTTTATCTTCAAATTTTGCAGTATGTGGAACCAGGTGCCTAATGACGCCAATCTCGGAACCACGATCACTGGTTGTTGTCAAATCATTAATTTCAGTGACATACCTGTAAAGTCGCATTTTTGTCTTGTTATTTTTCTTGCGTTTTTACTGTTTCAATGAATCCCAACAAAGAAACATTTGATGAAGTGGTAGCCTGACGCGGTCGATCTCCCTAAGCTCCTTTGAAAAACAAAGCTTTGAGGCTTAAAAATGATACGAACAAAGTTTTGTATCGAGAAATAAAGTTCACCATCGTTTTCTTTGAGTCAAAAACGTTAAATGGGGCTAAAATAATTGTATCCGATATATACACTTTAACAATCAGATTTTTGCTATTTTCAAGTATCGAAAAGTTTGGAAAACTCATGAAATTTAATAAACAATTATTCCATTCGCGCTTGTTGGATATGAGATGATTATAGCCAACTTGGCACTATGCCCCTCGTTGGCTATTTACTATCTCATATCCAACACGCGCTTTTGGAATAATTGTTAACTATTTAGATTGTAAGTTTGAATGTAATTGCATACTGTACGAACCTGATGATTCATTTTATACTAAAATGAACCAATGATAGATTTCTAAAAATGCACACCCACTACAAACCTGCACTAATAAACTTGAAAGTTCTTGAATCTGTTCCTGATTATAAGATGATACCTATAAAAACATATAATACATATTTCCTTTCTTTTTCTTCACTCTTACCGATCTGGGCTCAGTTGTTGAAAGGCTGGTTAAGTTTAACCCTGGGTTAAACAAAAATTCAAATAGGAATTTCTTCTTTAAAAAAAGGTAAATGGCTATTCGTGAATACTGTTTGGATTCTTCTACGAAAAGTCTTTAATCCCATAATTACAGCTAAAATCTATCCTCATAAGATTGGAAAGAAGATCGTGGGATAAATATTTAACCCTGGTTTAGTGCTAATCGGCTTTTGAACAACTGCGCCCTGGATTAATTTTTCTGCTAGTGTCTTTTTCTGAAAGTTTTAGCGTTGGTAGTGTCATGCAGAAGATGGTAATACTGACGCTGAGATGTTCAAAAGAGACCAACAGAAAAATCACATAGGTGTACGTGAATAAAAGAAAGAAATGTGGGGAGTGGGGGTAGCCTCATTTAACCCACCTTGGTAGCAATCTTTCAAAATTCCTCTCTATCTCACTCAATTTTTGATCTCATTCTCCACTGGCATCTTCCACATTTCTTTGGTTTTCCTGCCTCCTTTTTCCCTTACCTTCAATCTCGCAATGCTTTCCTCAAAACATCCTATCATCCCTCCTCAACATGCCTGTACCATCTCACTCAATTATCACCTTTGCCATCTGAACAACTGTTTCCTTCAATTCCGACATCTCAATTAAATCCTCTGTCCTTGTTTTTTTCTGCTCTCTTGATCCTTCTCAAAATTATCATCTCATTTTCTCTCAAACATAATGTCTCCCTGATATACAGTATATTATCCCCTATGTTACAAAACTCTGATAAATTATTCTTTTCATCATAATCAAGAACCATGTTGGGTTCAGCAACTCTTTGCATTTATTGTCAGTGCTCGACCTTAACTTTTTAAATTGCTGGTCCTTGGACTTATTGAACTGAAAATTTACTAGTCCTGAGTAAATCTACGGTAGTCCTTCCTGACTACAGCATGACAATATTATTTGCAATATCTTTTTACAATTAAATTTCATATAATATCATCATGAAACTTAACAATACGACTGGCAGAGACTCAAAGACGAGTTTTTGTTTTCACCTTGTATTTTTTAAACAAAATGTTGCAAACTGCAATATAGTTACTGGTCCTTTGACTAGTGGTTCTAGGTTTCCACTAGTCCAGAGGCATTTTGCACTAGTCCAGGACTAGTGGACTACCGCTAAGGTCGAGCACTGATTGTACTCACCCATTAGATTCTTGCTCTTGCTGTCACCACTACCTAGCAACCACCACATGTATTCAATATGTTTACCAGATAATGAAACCTCTCACTGTTGAGCCCACCTTTCGCGCAATTCCTCCATCAACTTGCTTCTTGCAAGTTCGACATACGCAAATATCAAAAGGATCTACTTTACTCATATTTGCTTTGCCTTTTGCCTTACTCTCTGCCACAATTGCTTTCCTGAATTTTAGCTTCATTCTCTTCCTCATAAAGTTAATGTCTCCTTCCATTTCCAGAACCAAGGCATCCCTGCATCTCACTCAACAGACCATTTTTCACACTTTCTAACTATGTCAACCACAATCACGAAGATGGGGACAAAGCAGATCCCTGGTGCACAATATTTTTAACTTCAAACTCCTTGTACAGTCTCACCAACATGACTCTTGTTCTTGAAATTTCATACAAAATCATTAATTTACTTCTTTCATTACCACCTCATTGTCTATTCTAAACCTTCCTCAGCGCTCTGTCAAATGCCTTTTCCAGGTCAACAAAGCCAATAAAACAGTACCACCACTTATTATTCCTGTCTACGTACTACCCTTGTAACCTTAAAATAAACACAACTTCTACTGATTCTTTGCCTGGCATAAAACCAAATTGCATGCTACCATCTTCTTTCTAGCAACTTTTCTACGATCTCCATAGTACGTTCTAGCAACTTCACTCCTCTACATGCTACACAAGCAGTGCTTGAACCCCTTTCCTTCTGAAAATCGGTACTGCAATGCTGATTGCCCACTCATTCAGCATTCCTCTTCCATCCAACTCACCTTTACACAGCTCCACCATCACACAATTTCTTATTTCCTAACTCATGGAGATGTTGGGATTGAAGGAAACAGTGGTTCAAATGGCAAAGGCGAATGGAGTGAGATGGTACGGGCATGTGTTAAGGAGGGATGATGGACATGTTTTGAAGAAGGCATCAGAGTTGGAAGTGAAGGAAATGAGGAGGCGATGACGACTGAGGAAGACATGGAGATTGCAGGAGGAGGAGAATAGGAGTGTTTGTTTGAAGGAGTGAATTGAGGGAGATGAAGAGTGCGAGTGGGAAAGATTGCTGCCAGAGTGGGGTAAGTGCGACCACCCTCTTCTACGGGGATAAAACAGGATCAAAACTGAATTGATGATTATGATGATGCCGAGTTAGGGTTTTGATTTGGGACATTTTTTGAGAATCTGAAAAGATTTGTTGGGTTTTCTTGATTCTTTGAAAACCGCGGTATCGAGCCTTTCGTGACAAGATGAAAAACAGTTAAGTCCAGAGGTCTAAAAATCGTCTTGGTATGTCCGATAAAATGTTAGTTCGAACTCTACGATATTATTTAGGCTTTATACTCTATTTCTATGAAAAAAAGGTTTTGGGCAATTCAGATTTGTGTTGACAAGGACAACTCAATCTGACTCGATAACACAAAAAGTAGCGAAAATTTACGCAAAGACAGTCTGAAAATTAATTCACTTAACAATTTTAAGACACAAATTATTGTGTTTATTCACCTGTGCTCTAATGAAATACGATTTTGCTCAATCATACGCGAGAACGATAAAGAATTGTGTTATTTAAAATATACAAACTGTATTCTTTTCAAGCGTGTCTTATAGTTTCAGCCAAGCTTCAATATAATTACTAAATAAAAGAAATACAGAACAGGTATTTATTTTTGAAACAACATAGCCAATGTTATTTGTATTTTACCGATTACTGCTCAGTATCTCAAAAAACGAAAAAGATAATCTAATAAGCACCCATAATAAATCTGTATTTTTTAAATTCAACATATTTCATTGAATGAGTGATTAAACCGCATCACACCTGTCATTATTTTCTTAATCCTTCTGTTTCAAAAAATGTATAAAGTGCTTTTGTATTTAACGTGTATCTTTTTCAAAAATTCTTTACACGTTACAATTTTCTAGCACACAGCAAGACCAACGACCATATGATCAATCTAACAACAGAAAATATGAAATGTCACACAATCAGTAGAAAAGAGAGTTCTAAAAGTAATTTTCATTTAATTGTTATAAACTTAGTTTCAATATAAAAAAGTTAAATCAGCGTATATGAGATGACATAAAAAAATTTCAGCCCCTTGAACTCCGAAGATGAAAGAATGTCATGTTCATGGTCCTAGAATTATATCTATAATATTCTTTATTGACTTATTTCAGTATAGTATCTGTAATACTTTGCATTGCTCATTGTTTTCTAATTGAAGCAGTTTAGGTTTTAGTGAAAAGAAATAAAAAAACAAAAAAAAACGTTTTAGAAATGCAACAAAGAAACTCACTTCTTTATTAATTTCTTGAGGTATTTTTGTATTATGCAAATGTCTGTGTTTTTCGCCTTGTCACGAAAGGCACGATATAGCGGTTTTCAAAGAAGCAAGAAAACCCAACAACGCTTCTCAAATTCTTGCAAGCTATAAACGACTTGATTAAAAAACTTAATTAGAAACTTCTTTTTTTGTTTTCTTTTGTTTCTGTAAATCGTGGTATGACAAGATCAAACTTTCTTAACTTTTTACATTATGCAAATTTGTGTGTCAATGAGTCAGGTAATTTTTTTCCTGTTAACTGAAATCAGAATTGTCCAAAAACTTTATTGCATAAAATAACCTGGTTAGCCTAGTTGGTAAGGCACCAGTCTGTTGTGCGGGAGGTCTCTGGTTCGATTCCCGGCCGGACCACCAATTAAGGTCTTAAAATAATTGAGGAGAAAGTGCTGCCTTTGCTCTAACATCTGCAAATGGTTAGACTTTCGCGTATTCTCGGATAAAGACGTTAAACCGTAGGTTCAGTCTCTCGATCACTCTGTCGAGGGACTTAAAAGAACCCACGCACTTGTCGAAAAGAGTAGGGTAGCGATCCTGGTGTTGTGGTCTGTCTGTTCTTCTGAGGGCATTTCTTGATTTCTATCTGTGAGCCGCTCCAGACCCTCGACTGTCAAACCTTGTACTGATCATTGTAAAGCGCCTTTAATCATATACGTATGGAAAAGGCGCTACATAAATGCTAAAGTTTATTTATTATTTATTTATTTTTACCTAGTAAAAAGTGGCACGGGGGATTTTGATGTTGCTATTTTTTTCCCAATTGGAGATCAAGAAGTTGTAGGCTTTTGGCCTTGAAAAGTGCTTAAACTCGAAGTTCAACAGAGTCACTTTGTACGGTAATTAGTATTCAGGGTGAAATTGTACCTAAGTGAATCGCGCTACAAAAAAGTGGAACGGGGCAAATTGAAGATATATATGTTCTGATTTTCGTCCTAAAATTCGAACTAAAAGGTGTGGGTTTTTTTAAAAGCTCCTTTTTGCCCTCGTTATAAATTCAAACTGAGCTCTTCCATTTCTTGGATCTATTGTTTCCGTCTTTGTACTGTATAACAATACATGCCAATCAAGGTTTAGCCTCCATTCATCAAACATCCATGTTAAATGTCAGCTGAAGTTGTGATGTATTAACAGCGCGAAATTTAACTTATCTTTATTCAAATTATCATTTTATATTAAAATAGCGGCAAATTTCAACTCGCTGAAATACCTCGTGTCAGGACTCGTGTTTAAATGGGAACGAAATGAAGGTAAAACAACTTAACAACAACGATATGTGCCGCACGGCACATAAAGCTCTCCAGAAACTGTTTTTGCATCACATAAATTTCCTTACTAGCTTTTTAAAAACATTTATAATTTTGACTTGATCGACTACAGACCGCTGTAATTTTGACTTCACACCGCCTTAGCACTAGTTAATAAAACTTTTACAATTCCGTTTCGTTTTACTGTGGACCGCCGTAGCACTAGTTTTTAAAACATTTATAATTTTGATTTCGCACCGCCGCAGCACTACTTTTTAAAACATTTATAATTTTGACTTTGATCCGCTGCAGACCACTGTAGCACTAGTTTTTAAAAGAAATTTAATTCCGCTTCACAATATTGTGGGCTGCTGTGGCACTTGCTTTTAAAACATTTATAATTTTGACTTTGATCCGCTGTAGACTACCGCAGCACTAGTTTTTAAAACATTTATAATTCTGCTTCACTATACTGTGGACTGCTGCACCACTAGTTTTTAAAAATTTTATAATTTCGCTTCACTATATTGTGGGCTGCTGTGGCAGTTGTTTTTAAAACATTTATAATTTTGAGTTTGATCCACTGCACTAGTTTTTGAAACATTTATAATTCCGCTTCACTATATTGTGGACTGCTGTGGCACTAGTTTTTAAAACATTTATAATTTTGACTTTGATCGGCTGCAGATCATAATAGCCGTGGTATTGCTTTTTTACAAAAAGAAATTGTAATTTTCACGTCGCCATTTGAGACCGCAATAGTATATCTGACTTCAGCAAATATATTATGATACATAACAAGTATTCCAAGGTGAGTGTTGAGTGTAAATAATTTCATAGAGAAATGAGAACTTCAAGGAATCGTTTTAACAATAGTTTTCAGATGCTTTTGTCTTTTGCTCACGCCCTTTTTCTGATAATGAGCAAGGAAGATTTTAACGCTAGTCGCATTGGGATTTTGTCTTGGCCAATAGAAAACAAGTTTGAATAAATTTGACTAATTTTGATTTAGTTGGTTTTGAACACTGGAGTGGCATTGTCGCAAGAACAATGGCCATTCTGGGCCGTAATTGGTTCTCGTCCTACTTCGGTAACCGTAAACAAACCGCTGAAATCAACGGTATTATATCTAAACAACAATCCACTAACTGCGGAGTCGCACAAGGCTCTGTCCTAGATCCTCTTTTATTCTTTATATACATGAATGATATCCAATATTCCTCAACGAGAATGAATTTTTACCTTTTTGCTGATAATACTAATAATTTATATGCTGACAAACATTTACGCTCTTTGAATCTGTCACGGACGCTGAACTCGCTAAAGTATATGGATGGCTGACAGCAAACAGATTAACCCTAAACATAAAAAATCAAAGTATGTTATATTCGTCCATTCCAAAAGGCGGACGTGGTTGGCGCAGTTGGTAAGATCTCTGCTCCAACCACGAGGTCCCGAGTTCGATCCCGGCACTTTGCCGAGATTTAAATCTTTGTGTGGCCTTCTTTTCCGCCTAAGCCAACTCAGCTTTCCATCCTCCCGGGGTAGGTAAATG
>JAOTRI020106646.1:0-13479 GCA_028564885.2 Zoanthus sanctaehelenae | reverse complement strand
ATGCCTTGTGGGTAATGGAGATCGTGACAAACTTGAAACTCAAAAAAATCGAGTTTCAGCTCGGATATAATAAGGCCGCCACAGGGATCCCGCAATGTGTATTTCGTTCAGATTAGTATGCTGCTCACTCGCTACGCTCGCTCGCAGCAAAAAACTTTGAATGATTCTTTTTCGTAGTGCAGCGTTGGCGAAGAAATGAGTTTATCATAGTTTAAATGATACGGCCAGCTTTTCCGACAGCCGTCAAAAACTGTTGATTTATGGAAGGAAATGTATTTAAATCGGCTGCGGCTATTTCATTGTTGTTTAGAAATGCCAAGCGATTTCAGAAACATTCTTGGTATTTCAGTAGTTGGTTTTGTGGAGTCTGAGCAGATCATAAAACTGAAATGTTAATGGATCAAAGTTAAGGTATCGTAGTTCTGTGCTAATTAATCATTACGGTTATTAGCAATTTACAATATATAATATTGACATTTGAAATTAATAAAAATATTAAACTATATTGAAAATTTCAAAGAAAAAAAAAATAGGGAAAAAAAGACGTGTAATGTTATCGGGCTTAAACCCGGAATCCACAACTTCTTACACTGTTACACTACCACTTTCCCACCGCTGAAATTATGAAATATTCTTGAAATTTTAGCTATTTCTTACGGCTGTTGGGCATTTAGTCCATTTGAGACCCGTAACCACTGCGTTTAAAAATAATAATAGTTTTTTTACATAAATTTTTTCTAAATCATTTTAAAATAAAATCACGTTGTACTTAAGCACGATTTTGTGACGAAAATGTAACTTGTTTGCACCCTTACTCTCTACAGTACTAAAATATATTACAGCAGAAGCCCATGCAGTCATCGAGTAAAACTAAATCTCATAAATTAAACAGCTTTACGCGGTTCATGTTACATTTTTTTAGTTTTGAAACGTGCAACTACAAGTAAGATACTTTGGGGACAGCTGTCGTTTTTGACCGAGTTAAAATTTATTGTTTAGTATTTTAATTATTATTTAGTATTTTGATATTTTAATAAAGTAAAATTTATGATAAATTCCAGGTGTAATGACGTAGAGGAGGTACTTCATAGATGACAATATTTTTTATCTTAAGATTTAAAAAACGATATATAACTGGCTGATTATAAGGGCTGGCTAAATACACTTAATCTGCTGCCTTTTTCCAGATTATGCAACACATCGTGAAAATTTAATTAGAGAAACTTGCCATATGTTGACTAAGTCTTACGGAGAGAACTAACATAAATTACTGAAACCTTGCATGATATAATCAAGTTTTTCTTAAAAAGTGAAGGGAAAACGTTCTCAGTGGTTTAAGGCGGTTAACAGATTTCAGTTAAAGTGTTGATAGTTGACCCTTGGTTTAGGTGAGGACGGCATTGGCGGACATTTGCTTACATCCTCTCTTTAATCTGTATAGAATTATGTTCGCCAGTTTAAAAACGTAAGAGAAACTCAGTGGAGCACTCTATATTGAGAGTGTTTTGTATTATAAACTCCTGAAAATATGAGAGCTATAAGTGAAACACTGTTCCTGTGATCTAATGGAGATTTTACAGAGATTGTATGCCGCTCATTAACGGTTTTGTCACTGAGCTGTATTTCGAAACCGCCATATCTTTGTAATAACTGCTTGCATAGAGTCAAAAACCTGTTTGTTAGCTCGACAAGCTTTCTCAACTTTTAAACTAAAACTTTACTTACATTTGTTAGTTGTCTGCTGATGTAGATAATGCCGTCAGCAAAGATTCGTCTGTTTTATGTATTTTTCCTAGTAGAAAGGAATTTTAAGGGTATAGATGCGTTATTTAAGCAATAGATCACACATTTTTAATATTTGCGGAATCTTCCAAGAATATGATAATTTTGATTACGAATTCTTCGCGTGTTTTATCAGTTGTAATAAAAACGTTAAAACGTGTGATAGTCTATTACTTTTGTACAATAATCCAAAGTGTAGGAGCACAAAAAAAAAATCGGGGCGCGGGGATTGCCTTTGTTTTTAAAAATGGATAAAGTCTGAAGTATTAAAGGTTCCTCCGAGGTCTGTAGAAAAGAGGACGGCACTCGTGAAAAATATTATTTCTGCGTTTTAAATCACGATCGATAAATTTTTAGTTGCGACTTTGCATGAGATTCTCGAAAACTAAAAGGTAACAGATTCATCCTCAAAAGGAAATCATTGAAGGCTACCACCGTGACCGAATGGCCAGCTAGCCACATTCCAGCGTTTATATCTTGTATTCAATAATAAAGCTGATATTAAACGCCCTCTGATTGGCTGTGCAGCGTTGTTTTAATTCTCAATAAAGCCACAGTGTGGTTTTATCTTGTTTTGACTCGTCTCTGGCGGTAGTCTATTTTATAAAAGAAATAAAAAAACTCGCCCTGCTTGCTCTGTTCAGTTATAGAGCTACTTGTTCACTCGAGAAGTGCCTGCGCCTGCGGCTCCTTTTTCTTTCAGCACTTCTTTCGTGACTATGACTATGATTATGACTATGATTATGATTATGACTATGATTATGAATATGACTATGACTATGAATATGACTATGACTATGACTATGATTATGACTACGATTACGACTACGATTACGACTACGACTACAACCACGACCACGACCACGACCACGACCACGACTACGACTACGACTACGATTATGACTATGATTATGACTATGATTATGATTATGACTATGACTATGATTATGATTATATGATTATGACTATGACTACTGCGAAAAAGTTCGTGAACGAAGAAGGATTTGGCTTCAAGTCCTGAAGATGGTTCAGAAGATGAGCCAAAAATATTGGAACATGGATTAAAGTAACGTACTCACAAAAATGTAATAAATAAATTTGACTTTATTATAATAATATTCTTTTTGTTATTTATACCATTATCACAAGTCTTTATAAGCAACCTACCATTATTTCCTGCAGACTTGACGTTATTCGCTGTGTTAGTTGAGGAAGGAATGTTAGAAGAACCCGGCAGAGAAGAGGCTGAAGGAGGGACCGGACATGGTGCAGGAGAAGGGACGGTTGAGGGAGACAAAGCTACCGTTGCAGGGGGCTGAGGAGGAACTGGTGTTGATACAAAAGGAAAGAGTTAAAAATGTTTACAAGGCCAAGATTATAAGTGAATAGGAATCATCTAAAATTGTAATTGTAAACAGTACTACAGGGATAAAAACATTATGATTGGAATTTAATTCTATTGGATAGAAGTTGACTGCTTCTCTTTTGTTGGATGCTTCTTATATATATCTATACAAAGTCTGCATATACAAGGTCCCCCTCTTGGGATATTTTTACTAGGGACTATTTAATTACAAACGGACGATTTTTTGTTCTTAATTTCCAAACATGTTAAGAAAACTCAGTGCCGTTTTAGCCTTTTTTGTGGTGAAGTGGTTTTACATAGTTTTATGTACCGAGTCTTGAACTCGTTAGCAGTAACACCTCAAAAGAAATGGCAACTAAACCCATTCTTGGTTAACCATAGAGCACATTTTGGGAAAATGCAGCTTTTGCTGGATTCACTAGCACTATCTATCAAAGAATTATGTAAGTAACACTCTGATGCAAGTGGAGTTTGTTTTATAGCCCATGTAAGGAAAAGATTACGGTTCTTATAGAATACTGCTCAAACGTTCCTAGGGAAAAACTTGTTAATCCAAAATTTACAGGACAATTTTGACTCTGAAAGGGTTGTAGCAAAACCGTAGGTTAAAAACTTTATTTTGAATAAGTGGTAATTGGCTTTTGAACAACAAAGTACGGTATTCAAACTCTGAAGGGCACATAGTATTAGAATCAGATTGTTAATAAACAAAGACGTGATCCATAGGTTATCATGCACTTTAAGATTATATTGGTCAAAACAAAATTGTTTGAAATGATGAGAAAAATATTGAAACAAAAAGACATTGAGAAACAGTGTTGATCGTGTTATAAAATAGGTTATTATGCATCGTGGCTGTAGTTAATAAATTAACTGTTTATTCTTTTGTCTCACGATAAGTCACTGAATGCTGCTCGCGACGTTTCGACTGCTTACTGCTAGTCTTCTTCAGGAGTGTTGATCGTGTCATGAACGTCAAGTATAACATGAATCATTTGGGACAAGAATATTATTAGGTGTTATGTGTATAAATAAAGTGTTGTTAATATTAATATTATTATTATTAATAATAATAATATTAACAATACTTTATTTATACACATAACATCTAGGAGTTAACAAACTTGTTAAAATGTTTACGTGCAATAAAATCATAGTCTAGCTAATCTAAATTATATTTGTTTTCAATTATTAAGATGTTTGATAAATACAATATTAAAATAGATTTGAACAGGAGCTCATAAGTAATAGTGATCAACCCCCATAACAGACCTATGTCACGGCGTTTTCATGAACTGATTTATTTTTAGATCGCTTTTAGCGGGAAATTTCAATAGGAGTTTCAGTCCCGGAGGAATCAGACAATTCATACAAATTAACAGTGACGTTATTCATTAAGTATGGACACATGTGATCGGTTTGAACTCACGAGAACTGAGCTAAAAGTATGTCGGTTCGTAAAAACGCCGTGACACTAGAACATAGAAGTTGCTCGCTCCTACTTATGGGCTCCTGATTTGAAATGTAAAAGCAATATAAAAAAGTCTATTTTAAAATTTTGAACGCATATTTGTATATCCACGTTCATACATACAAATATCTATACATACACAAACATATAACATCCATGCATTACTATTACTAACAAACAACGTATATATGATAACACGTACTTGCTTACACATAACCACATACATAGATATATACATACATATATATGCATTCAATTTAAAATTTAAAATGACTAGAATGAAACACACATGATTCTCTGATTCTCACAGAGAATCATGTGTGTTTTATTCTAGTCATTTTAAATTTTGAATTGTATTTCGCTCTGCACCAATGTGTATTGAGCACTTTTAAACAGCATTTTGCTACAGTTGTCATTATATATGCATTCATATACATACAAACATACACATATATACAAACTTACATATACAAACGTAAAAATCATTTCATGCCGGATCTATGAGCATGCTTAAAAATATTAATGTTTTCCAACTCCCTGATCTTAGATTGCAAGTTATTCCATAACTGGCTTGCTAAATAGGTAAAAGACATGTAACCATTTTAGATTAAATAAAGTTGTTCTAGTCAAGTACCACACCCACTTAGGTTATATTCTATCTTCTTTATATTAAAAGAATTACTAATATATAATGGACTTTGACTGTTTTAAAAGACTTATATATAATGACTAATGATTGGAGTAGTAGTAGATATACTAAAAATGTGAAACGGTGCTTCAGTGTTTTTACTGTGCATTTTGCGAATGTAAATTACAAGATTCAGTACAGTTTCAACTTGGAACAGCCTGGGCTTGTTCCTAAATCATTTTTAGTATTTGGTTAATTGGAGCTTCAATGTTCCTATGAAAAGCGTGTAAGGGCATGTTTTCAGTTTGGTTTTTAAAATGTGCAAGTTTTTACCTGTAGATGAAGTGTTGGGCTTTATTACCATAGCAACGTGGGATCCATTTAACAAGAGACCAATAATTTTGCCCTCGATTTTTCTACGTTGAGCTTGTCTGGAGTCTTTATTACTATTTGGATTGAGAGCCAATAGATCTGATAAAGAATAATAATTAATAAAAATAAAATAAATAAATAAATAAATACTTTATTTAACGTTAATTGCAAAGGAAGTGGTTGCCCATTCTTCCTAGCCAGAGGCTATAGTTTAATCGCTCGACGGCTCCAGTTGTGAAGGAAGTGGTTGCCCATTCTTCCTAGCCAGAGGTTATAGTTTAATCGCTCGACGGCTGAGATCTTGGCGTGAACGTCGAATTTGCAGAGGGAGGAAAACCAGAGTACCCGGAGAAAAACCCTTGAAGTCAGAATGAGATCGGTCACCATTGTTGTTATAATTAGAAAAGTTTTTTTCTCCGCAATTTTTGTTTTAGCCTCAGAATTGTTTTTATAAAATAGTTTTCCAATTCCACTTCAAGGCACTTTCGGCCTGACAGTCGTTATTAAGTTTATTCTTTATCTCTTATTAACCGAGCGGGAGGTCTGTATGGGAGAATCTTGACCGAGGTCACGGCTGTCAAGATCGACTTTAGCCAATCAAATTCTTGAATTTGTTTGTTTCCAGTCCTTTTGAGACATGGCCATATAATAATATTTATTAAAAAAGTGTATGCAATTCCAAATTTTTTCAAAAATAAAAGCAGAATAATTTTGACGTAATTTCTTTTGACTTCTCAAGATCGAATTGTTCCCAAAAAACAACAAAAAGTTAAAGGTCACTGAACATTATATTTTGTTTGTTAAAAATACACTGACGTTGAACTTGAAGTAAAAATAATTCTGTTTAGAGAACGAACTTCAGATGCGATTATTTTGCAGAAATAGCCGTATCTTTCGTTTAAGCAAACTAAGGTTACTTCCCATATTACTGAATGAATAGATGAATTTTTCTCATTTCAACAAAGTTTTACACAGCTTTTAGAAACAGCAAAATACTGCATCACGCAGATAAGGGGCCAGTGAAGCGTAAAACATTTCAAGATCGACTCCGCGTAAACATGATCTATCTATCGATATTTACTCGCAGACAAAAAGGTAGCATTTGTTTTACATAGCAGATTTCTGCAGGAATTTTTCTGTTCAACAGATAAAGAACTACACTGTGATTTATCATGCGAAACATAGGCCGGAAGTTTACCGTTGGGCCAAGGTAAGACCTCGCTTATTGATGTAGTGTGTACTTTGTATCGAATCATAAAGCAAACGAGAAAGCGGCTGTCTTTTTGTTAGACTTACATTCTCACTGCTTTCTTTTGTGGCTTAAAGAGTGGTAATCATGTGTTAAACATTCCGTAATTGTTTAAGCGTCAAAGACAAAACTTGAGGTTGAAACTCTGTCGCTGTGTTTAGAAATAATTAAGATATAACTTGATACACAGTGGAAAGTTGAACAAATATGTTATTGGAGACACAACAGGCCAACTGTTCAGTAAGAATCACATCAAACGTTTTTGTCTGTCAAACACCTAACTACATAGAGAAATAACACTTTCGTTCGGTTCAGTTTAGGAAAATGTCAAGTGTAAATTTTCTAATGCAAAGTAAACATATACAGATATAGAGGAAACATACAGTTTCATCCTGGCCTGGACGGAACATAAGTCCTGTAGAATAAAAATAAAAACTGTACATTTACAATGAATCAAAATGGAACGAAAATTTTATTTGTAATCAAAAAGAACTGACAAAGTGAAAGAAACACAGTATACAAAACGGCGGTCATCAAATAGACTCAATGACAATAAGTGGCCATTAGTAAATGACAATATTTTCTTATTTATTTTGTACTTGAAACATTTATGTAATGACTTGTGGCTCGCAAAGCTTTGGCACTAGATTTTAATTCACGGACCTTACCTTTTTCTCCGAGCCTCGCGATTCTAAACTTTTTGACATCACGAACTTTCAAAAATTCCTAAGTACCATTTTTAAACTGAGGTTTTAATAGTTGTCGAAGCACCAAACAAAATGTTTGAATGATTCTTAAAATTTTCGAAATCTGAGGCTTTTGATTCTTACAAACTAGTATCGTATAAGGAAAGTGTATACAAAAATCATCATCACGATTAATTATCATCTTCATTGTTATAACTACCAGTACCAACATTTTCATCACCTCAACCACCATCATTATAAACATAATCGCCACTACTACTAGCACCAACATCATTATCATCATCAACAACATCATCATCACTATCATCATTATCATCACTATCATCACCAATATCATCATCATCATCATCATCATCATCACTATCATCACCAATGTCATCATCATCATCACTATCATCATCACTATCATCATCACTATCATCATCACTATCATCATCACTGTCATCTTTACTATCATCATCATCATCATCACTATTATCACCAGTATGTATCATCATCATCATCATCATCATCATCATCACTATCATCATCATTATCATCATCATCATCAGTATCATCACCAATATCATCATCATCACTATCATCATCATTATCATCATCATTATCACTATCATCATCACTGTTATCATCACATCATCATCACTATCATCATCATCATCACTATCATCACCAGTTTATCAATATTATTATTATCATCATCATCGTCGTGACCATTATCATCGTCATCATTATCATCGTCATCGTCATCATCGTCATCAACATCATCGTCATCGTCATCATCATTGTTAACATCATCGTCATCATCATCTATTGCCTTTCCTTATTTTACTAACGCTGTTCAGTTACTGTGCTCATTAGTGGATTGCTCCACCTAAATTGTTTTTCAATTGGTACAAGATTTAATGGAGCCGAAACCAATTGCAGAATTGCACACAATTTGAACCATAACTTTTTTGCAATGTTTTCAGCAGCATTATAGATGTCTGTTCAGATATCTATTCTTTATGTATGCGATTTACAAACCTCAAAGCAACTCTCCCTTGCAATTCCTTTCCTTCAACAAGACGTTTGACAAAGTTAAAAGCCTGCAATTTTCATAAAGGAGTGTTAGTTTTGTAACTGGACAATTAAATTCATATTTCATAATTTATGTGGAAACCTTGGACATGAATCCTTCGTGATCCTCAGCAAATTTCTTTCGTTTCGTAAATAACAATAACAAGATTTTGGACTGTGCAACACACTGTAGTTTATAACAGGGTTTATAATGAAGATTAAGTTTGAGTTCAACGGATTAAATACGATTCCCCAAAACCTGGAAACTGAGGCTAAATCTTACACAGATACTGATTATAGATGTATAATTGCTCGAAAACAAATAGCATAATGAGTTTACTGGTAATGAGTAGAATTAACGTTTCTTAATATATGTATTTCTTACATTAACGTTATCTTTAACGGACAAAAGAGTCTCTCGAAGCTCACCTGATCAGTCCAGAACATGTCTTTATCAACTGGTTGGATACGGCAAATGTACGCTTGTATTGCCTGTTGGATAAACTCTCATTGTAAAATATTAGATTATAAACCAATTGAAAAGTATTAGAAAGTCTTTGAATATCGAATATTCAACCTTTTAGTCCAACTGTATTGGAACACTATAACTTGAGCTTAAACTTTTCGTTGAACAAGTTTGAGAGTATTTTAATTGACACCTTCATGACCCAAAGATCTAAGAGGCTGATTACATGAGACCGGGATGAAGTCAAACCGAGACAAAGTCTGAACGTTACAACGACATTACATGAGACCGGGATGAAAGTTGTGCGTGATTACAGTGAGATAGGCATGAAATGCATAGGCCACTAAAAGTCTTCATCTACAAAGTACGTTTAGCATTTAGAGCACTGCAAACTCTTGCGCATGCCAGACCGCCAATGCAGTGCTCCGTGGGCACAAAAACTCTGACTAACATGGTGGTGAAGTTGAATGTAGTGGTGAAGATAGTGATGCTGGTGCTGATGGTAGTAGCGGTCTATCAACCGAAATGCGAGTCGTCCCGGTCTGGGTTGAGATTTTGTATGGGTCTCATGTAATCAGATAAAAGGATTTATATTTGTATTTGTACTTTTCAAAATGATACACATAAACTCAACATGATATCGCAATAAAAGAAACTATTGTTAACTTGCCACGTGGAGCGAGGTGTAGCTTAGTTTTGAGAGGCACACGTTTTGAATTGATAAAAATTCTCTTAAAATTATTGGCTGGTAGTTGACGAAAATACTTGAAATTCTGCGGGCTTCCTGTGATATTTGATGGCTTGCCTAGGCTTCGTATTGCACGGTGTTACACTTGCCTGCACGGTAACAAAGTGTTGAAACAGTCTATCGTCACAATAGCCACAAACTAAACAAGTTAAAAACAAGCTTTTGAGGGATAAAAAACAACAGAATATATCTGACGACGTTACAGAAAATGCAACCTCTATTAGTTTGGACGTTGAAGATCGAGCGCAGTGTTTGTTTACCTGAAAAGGCACATCAAGAAACTCTATGGGAAGTTTCAAAAGCTTGCCAACAGGAACAACATCCACCACACCCAGGTCGACAAACAAAATCTGCAGTGTGAATAAAATGAAAAAATAAAAACAATCTCTGCTGCTATTCACAAACTGTTTTTCTGGGTATTCTTCCTTTAAGTTAGTCCAAAGGTTGTTTTATGATTAAAAAGAACATTGAAATTTATCTTAATAACAAAATAAAAACATTATGTTTTGAATCTTAATAAATGGAATTAGTACCATTATATCCAAACGAACCAGTCAGGCTCAACTCACAAAGCATAATACAAAAGATGACAGAAACAGTTAACAGGCAGGAATACTATCCGATAATTCTCCTCAAGTTTCTAATTTCTTATCAAAGGAGAAACAAACATGAAAAACAGAACAGGTTTTATATTTGGTCATAATTGATAATGTACATTCAAAACAAACTTTTTTTCACTTTACACCAACGTTTGCGAGTAATAAAGTTTGAGTAAGTACAACAGGAAACAGTAAATTTACCCAACGTTCAGTAGAATAAACTAAAATACTCAATATTATTTCATGATAGTTATAACAAAGGTGATCAGCCATGAAGAGTAACGAAACTGAGACAATGCTTGGTAGTGGGAAATTGATGGCTTTGTGGTGGCTAAAAGAGGATTTAAAAAAACAATAACTTGATAGTGGTAATGTTTGATCACGATAAATGTTGGTAGCGATGATGATGATTACCATGAAGATTAGGACAATAATTAAGAAGATGATTATGACAATGATAACGATGACGGTGATGACAACAATGATGAAGATGGTGGTGATGACTGTAGTGAGGGTGGTGGTGGTTGTGGTGAAAGTAGTGGTGGTGATAGTATTGGTGAAGGTAGTGATGGTGGTGGTGGTAGTGATAGTGGTGATGGTAGTGATGGTGGTGATGGTAGTAGTGAAGGTGAGGGTGATGATGGTAGTGATGGTGGTGGTGGTGGTGAAGTTGAATGTAGTGGTGAAGGTAGTGATGCTGGTGCTGATGCTAGTGGTTAAGGTGGTGGTAGTGGTGAAGGTGGTGGTAGTGGTGAAAGTAGTGATGGTAGTGGTAAAGGTGGTGGTGGTGGTCAAGGCAGTGATGGTGGTGGTGGTGGTGAAGGTAGTGATGGTGGTGATAATAGTAGTGAAGGTGGTGATGGTGAAGGTAGTGGTGGTGATGGTGAAGGTAGTGGTGGTGAAGGTGAAGGTAGTGGTGGTGATGGTGATGATGGTGGTGCTGATAATGGTGGTAGTGGTAATGATGATGACGATGACGATGATGATGATGTACAATATACCATTCTACTTCGGATTAATGCTAAAGATGACATTAACTCACCTGCACCTGAAATGCTATGGCATTTTCGTCTCTCTTGATTACTTCAACAACCTTTACCCTAAATTTGCAAAAATATTCTCAGAAACAAAAGACTTGTGATCATCAACCATCTAAGACAACCAATTTAATGCAATCTCATGAAATAGATGGTTTCTTGTATTGCTTTTTCTTTTATGGAATTTCTCCTTTGCAATAAAATCGAAATGAAAGGATGTGACAGGGGTTTTTTCATGATTTTCTACGACTTTTTCAAGTAAATCCAGGACCTTTTTAATCAATTAAATCTGAACGCCTTAATTTGTTCTTTTCAAAACAAACAAAACATTTTATAACATAATTTTTTTTTATTGTGGGGGATGTAGAAAGAAACTTTTTGCCGATTCCAGGATTTTCAAGGATTGTGACCTAAATTCGAGGCCTTTCCAGATCCTGGAGTTTCATTCCCCCGTTCTGGGATTTTCAAGAACCATGGCAACCCTGTAGAGTTTAATTAAGTGTAAAACAAAAAAAAACATATCTACAAATTCAAAGATGCAAAAAAATCAGGACAAAGAAACAATATTCAAGAGTTATAATTTTCTTATCCAACATTTTCAGCAAATAACTCAAGAAAGCTGTTTCGTGCTGGTAAAAAATGCTACTTAGAATTTAATTATAATCGATCTTCGCACCTGTGATAAGAGTTATTAAACTGAGTAGCACAGAGATCATTCTTCTTTGGTATTCCATGGCTCAACTGATTTTCAGGGTTTGCAAACCACAGACCAATATCACTTAACAACTTCAGAAACCGACTATTGTCACACAAACACTGGGGGTTATCACACGGACTGTCATCAGGCTTGACGTGACTCAGAACTCGAACCCAGAAGCACGAAACATCACAAACTTCCAAAACTAAAACCTTGGAGATAAAAAGTACATAACGTTATGTACTCGTTTATATCGTCTTATAAACTATATCTACTATCAGTACTTACCAAGCAACCGATACCCATTTTTGCTCGCTCTGATTGACTGCCGTAACTCACGATATTCAAGATTAGTATTTACCAAGCGACCGATACCCATTTTCACTCGCTCTGATTGACTGTCTTAACTCACGATATTCAAGATTAGTATTTACCAAGTGACCGATACCCATTTTCGCTTGCTCTGATTGACTGTCGTAACTCACGATATTTAAGATTAGTATTTACCAAGCAACCGATACCCATTTTCGCTTGCTCTGATTGACTGTTGTTACTCACGATATTCAAGATTAGTATTTACCAGGCAACCGATATCCATTTTAGCGCGCTCTGATTTGCTGCCGTAACTCACGATATTCAAGATTAGTATTTTTTCAGGCAACTGATACGCACTTGGAGTGGTAAACAACGAGTTGGATGCATGGATTGAAAAACTAGGAATTACCTAGTTAGACAGTGACGTCTCGCATAAATCTAGAGCTATTTAACATTTAAACTTAAGTCAGCGATATTTCTTCATGCACAACTGCAATCCACGCTAAATACACTTTTATTGATAACCAATCAGCGAGCGAAATTTATCTTAGCTATGCTATTCTATAAGTACTATATCATACAACACCATAAATTCAATTCAAAGGTCAAACCTTGACAATTCCTGAGGTTGGAATATCTTCAGGGGTATCAACATTTTTAAATAATTTGTGTCTCATTGGACATTTTCTTTTCTCTCTGCAAAAAAAAATTAAAATGGCAAACTGCTATTGGTCTCAAAAGGAAAATGTAGAATCTTTAAAACATTACAATACAATACAATTTACAATTTACAATACAACACAAATCCATAGAATACAATATATTATACAATACAACACCATACAATACAATACATTATACAATACCCCACCATACAATAAAATACAATACTATACAATGCAATAAAATCAGGGTTCAAAATAACGATCTCAAATTTTGTTTTATTTTGTAAGCTCTTTTGTTTGGTCCAAAATTTTTGCCGGCTG
>JAOTRI020106635.1:7500-13481 GCA_028564885.2 Zoanthus sanctaehelenae | reverse complement strand
AATATCCAACGTTTCGAAGTCATCCTGACTTCAGGATCAACGCCAATATCCAACGTTTCGAAGTCATCCTGACTTCATTTTCAAGGATTTTATTCAAAATGAATATCAAGGCCCTACATAAAAAAGTTCGATAGAACGATAGAAGTGTTACTGGGAGAGACAAATAGACGAAGGAGTACGTATCAACAGAAGTTTGACCGACAGCAACTGTAAATTGATGAACTCAAGAACGGAATTCAGACAAGGAGTTGTCCCAAGGGTCGAAGTAATACCTGGACTGAGAGACTAAATACAACAAATAAAAAAAAACAAAAAAAATTTGACAACAGTGACTCCCACATTCAACAGCATATTAACTGTAATGAGATTGACAAGTATTTTGATATAACGTTAAGATCTGAAGAGCGCTGGATTGCCGAAACGTCATCGGGAACAGAGACTGACATTAGACAAAAAACAAGGGTAAGTGGAAAGAAGAAAAAAAAGAGATTTTACTGGGTATAAGAATGTGAAAATAAAACAATTAAACAAACACTTTAGCCCGCACAGAATCTGATTGAGTGTTCAACTTGGGACCTATGTCACGGATGAACAACATCTCATAGATCAGGCAATCGAATTTATTGTTACGACGTTTGAGGACTTGAAAACAGTCTGCTAATTGAGAGTTCCGGATTTTATGTGAATTAATGTGTCGACCAACAGCAGATACCTGGGACGTGTGCTCTTCAATTCTTTTGTGGAGATGTCGAGTATTGTAACCAATGTAATCTGTATCGCACAGACTACACTTAAATTGATAAACTACACATTGGTTATTCACTACTGATGGTTTTACTTCTCTGTGCTTGAGGTCTTTTTTGAGAGGGAATTCAATTTTGAGTTCTTGATATCCTCAATTATGTTATACCTGCTATTGATTTTCTGGACATTTCTTAAAACTGAGCTGGTAGAAGAATGATTTTGAATACATGTATATGTCCTAAATGCCTATTTTAATGTCATGGAGTGAGATCAGGCCTTGCAAAATCTCAGCATAGCTTTTACCCCCCCCCTACTACATAATGTTTAAGAAATTGACATCTAGCCCCCCTACCATAGACTTTGATTTAACTTCAGGCCTTTAATATTAAAACCCGCCCCTCCAGATAATGATTGCAGTCCTTAATTGAGAATCGTTGGGAAATCATGGCAATTCATGTCAAATGGCAAATACGGCTTTAGCTAAAAGGTTTTTCAGCTTTGTGTTATCTCTACGGCAATCATCAATTTTGTCAGTGTAAAGTTCGTTAAACCAGATGTTTTTTGGGCGCCGACGCTCTTCAATAGTTATTTTAAAAGCTACCAAACAGACATGAAAATTATAATGAGCCCAACCCAGAGACAAGAGAAAGAATAAAACTAGTTTAAAGATGAAGAATATTCGATATTTTATTCAGCGTTTGATAGATCATATTTAAACTATAACAACAATCGTGTACAATCAAATAAAACATTGCAATAAACATTTATCACAGTAATTGGTCGGTGTATTTGGAAAGATTTGAAAATTAGTTCATCAATTTCTTCGAAATTTTACAAGCAACGTCGTAACACAACTCCACTGTTATAATTCTGTATTTCTCTCTCCCAGCGTGTTTATTGAGTTTCTTTTCCTTTGAGGCTTTAACAAGGTCGGATATAATTCTGTTGAGGTTTGTGCGTGGTGTTGCAGGAGTGGACGATTCAAAACTTCGTTTATCGGCCAGCACAAGAATAATACTCCAATGATCTGGTTTCGATTTATTTTTCTGCTCGATGATGGCAAACCAATCAAGAAACTTAGTTTTCCGTTTCAACATTTTTGAAACGGCCGACACTACTCCGTTCGAGAAGCTGTCATCTCTGTGCTCCTCAGAGATTACCTTTGTAGAAGCATTTGCTATGTGAAGGCGCATTACAGCTATCAGTTTCTTGTAGTTAGCTAAGGATTTCCTGAAAAGCGCTGAGTGAGCAGAAACTGCAGAACATGCTGCAGTTTTCAGAGCCCACCTAAAACCGCATCCCTTTGATACGTGCCACAATGCTTTAAATGTCGGACCTGCTGAGGAAGAACTAACAAAGGCCGCTTTTATAGTCCAGAAGATCTTGAGGTATTCGCTGCAATACAGCTCACAGACAGATGGAATTGAGGGGCCTGGGTTCAGGTAGCAAGGCGTATGAGAGGCGAACGCCTTTGCTTGTAGCTCATGACACTTTATGTTTTGTACATCTAGTAAGTTTACCAGAGACACCTATTGAAAAGATAGGTTGTGTTAGACAATGGTTAAAATGGTTAAAAAATGAAAAGGCGTTTTCTCTCGTTAAACCGTAGGCTCATTCTCCCAACTCTCTATTGGGGGACTTAAAAGAACCTCCACACAAATTGTCTTAAGGAGTAGGGTGGTGATAAAGGTGTTGTGTGGTCTGTCTCTTTTATACTATTCAAAGCATTAATATATAGTTGATTATCATTAATGTATAGATAGATATATAGATGGACTAGCTTTTGCTACTTCTAAATGTTTGTGCTCTCATAAACTGCAAAAATATACCACTTATATATAGATATATATATATATATATATGTGTGTGTGTTTAAATATGATTTGTATTACTATTCTTTGAGCACAAATAAAGGTGTTGTTGTTATAGAAGTATTTGAGTCACTGTACGATCTATGCCTCTCGTGCAACTGTCATCTCTGTAATTTTATATGTAAAGGGAATTGAACATTGTTACATGATAAAACATGCTTTATGAATCTGTTACCATTCTTTTTACTTGAAGCAAATTAACTGTTGGTAACCATTTAAGCGAGCATTTTTGGCCATTTGGTAGCATTTTTTTACCTTTTATGAACTAAAAGCTTTTCTTTTAGCCTTTTTTAGCAAAAGATGCTCCGGATGAGGTTGCTTATGTTGGGAATTACTTATCTCAAATAGGATTCTAGTGTAGCAGAATGCCATATCGAACACTGAAAACATCTGTTTGGTACATCTTTCCAAACTTTTGTTGTTATTTCCCCCCGTTTTTAGCTCGTTATAGAGTTATCGGGATATTTGGGAAATCAGGATGTCAGGCGTAAAACAATAGAAAAGTTATCGATTTCCGATTGTCTTAAGTTCGGCAAGCGCATTCATGCATTCGTTGAATGGTCGTTAAGAATGCACTTCTTCCGCTACCAATAAAAGACGTTCAATATGTCACGTAATATTTCGGCGTCGGTACTTAACTTTAGCAAACCAGCATACGTAGTTAAATACACATACATTGTATTGATTAATGAACGACAGTTAAGAAACAACAGCTCCGTGACAAAGTATCTTACTTGCTCCACGAGCTTACTACAGGATACCTTTGACTTTTTTTTAAAAAAATCGTTTCCTTCTATAACATCGTGTTTACTGCTTACCCTCCCAGTCAAGTTCTGTGGCAAACGTGTTTTGTTTTGTTTTGTTTTGGGAATTAGTTCAGCTTTTAGTCCAAATTCGTTACTGAGTCCTCTCCTCCTACAAAACCCTTAATTACAATTAACTTAGCCCTGGATTATGAATAAGTTCAGTGACTGATTTTTTTCTAAGTAAAGCTTTGTGATGCGTACGAAATGCTGTTCAGTTTTAAATCCAAACTTTCAGCCAAACGCAAGCTACATAATTTATAGGAAACATAAACATGGATTAAGAAATTAATCCAGGGGGTTTACATTAATAGGGTTTTGAGCAACTGGCCAGGCAACCTCATACCCGGGTTCTTTCTTTCTTTTCCTGATGAAAGGACCTGGATACGAGGTTGCCGGCTAAGCTTATTGTTGTTTTCATCGGCGGAGTTTCTTATTTATGAACAAGACGATCTTCCAGTAACGATCCGTTAGCCAGGCTGAGGCTATTTAACAATTAGACTTCGAAGCCGAATGAAATACGAGTCAATAGCCCAAGACGCTGCAGGCCAAACGGGCTATTTAAACTTTTGATCTATGAAGTCTAGAGGTCTAATTGTTTTAGTATAAACCTACTAAGCGGTCAAAAAAGGAATTACCAATATTAATTTTTGATGAAATCCTCTGATATTATAGTCAAACGGGGCTCATTACAGTTTTCATCCGCCATCTTTTCTCTACTAGTAGGCTATCACAATGTATACAGATTATATTATCGATGAAATTCTCTGATATTATAGTCAAACGGGGCTCATTACTGTTATGATCCACCATCTTTTCTCTACTAGTGGGCTATCACAGAGTATACAGATTATATTATCCATAAAATCCTCTGATATTGTGGCCAAACGGGGCTCATTACTATTTTGATCCGCCATCTTTTCTCTACTGGTAGGCTATCACAGGCTATACAGATTATATTATCGATGAAATCCTCTGATATTACAGCCAAACGGGGCTCATTACAGTTTTCATCCGCCATCTTTTTTCTACTAGTAGGCTATCACAAGGTATACACACTATATTATCAATGAAATCCTCTGATATAATAGCAAAATGGGGCTCATTAATATATTGATGCACCATCTTTTCTCTACTAGTAGGTTATCACAAGGTATGCAGATGATAGTATCAATGAAATCCTCTGATATTATAGCCAAACGGGGCTCATTACTGTTTTGATCCACCATCTTTTCTCTACTAGTAGGTTATCACAAGGTATACAGATTATATTATCGATGAAATCCTCTGATATTATAGCCAAATGGGGCTCATTACTGTTTTGATCCGCTATCTTTTCTCTACTAGTAGGCTATGATCACAAGGTATACAGATTATATTATTGATGAAATCCTCTGATATTATAGCCAAACGGGGCTCATTACTGTTTTGATCCGCCATCTTTTCTCTACTAGTAGGCTATCACAAGGTATATAGATTATATTATCGATGAAATCCTCTGATATTATAGCCAAACGGGACTCACTACTGTTATGATCCGCCATCTTTTCTCTACTAGTAGGCTATCAAAGGTATACAGATTATATTATCGATGAAATCCTCTGATATTATAGCCAAACGAGGCTCATTACTATTTTGATCCTGTTCTCTACTAGTAGGCTATCACAAATAGACCTCTAGTAGAGTAGCCAATCAGAATACAAATAAAATATTTCTGTTTTAGTTGAACCTACTAACATGTTTGACCGTTTGTGTCTTTAGGCGACTATCTATCAAAAAAAAAACAATTCTGGGGGTAAAACCACTGAAGAACAGTCGTTAGAAATAAAGTATACGATTGACGAAGTTTTTGAACTAACCGCCTGTGGTTTGTTAATTAGTTAAGTGGATGTGGTTTGGTTTTTGTAGTCGCCTTGTAAAGTACTTACTGTCACCTTGCCAGGTCTGTTTAATTGATCACATTTTTTATCTGTCTGCGAACCTGATTAGGAAATCTGGACTGCCCAACCAATTGTAGCAACGTTAATGTTTGGCTTACCAAGTCTTCTCATTGGGTTTCTCTTCTACACACTTTGTACTGCCGAACCTGAAACTGGAGATTATGATGCTAACGAGGATGACGGGTTCTTCGATGGAGACGATACATACGATGAACAGCCGGCAACAGATGCAGCAAAGACTCCACTAACGAGAGAAAAAGTGGACTAATGCTTGTTTAGACTATGGGGTGACAGCTTTAATTGGTTGTGAAAAGGATGCCCAGAGTAAGTGAAGAAACTACGAAACCACGAGCTGCATCGGTCCTCTATGCTTGTCATTCACTTTGCTTTCTGCAGTGATGTATGCAAATGTTTTTAATTGGTAAATTGTACGACACATTGAGTGCAAAACGAAACCAGTTCGGGATACTGCATATATGATATCACTAAGTACGCTCATCGGACGGGAAATTTTACCTAAGGCTAAGTGCTTCTATTTATCTTTAGGTTACGTTTGAATTTTGTTAGTGCTTGCAATTGTGTATGACAAAAATCTAGGAGCAACATGACACATAGAGGTATGT
>JAOTRI020106635.1:0-2500 GCA_028564885.2 Zoanthus sanctaehelenae | reverse complement strand
TAAAAAGGTCCTTTCCTGATGCAGTCTAAAAATGAATACTAGCTTTTTATTTTGTACACATTTAAGTAATATCCTTTAAGATGGTGTACTCATTTGATTATATTTGGTAATCATCGAGGGTGCTCATTGAGATTATACTTGGTAATCATTGATTAAAAAGAGTTCTTATTTGAAAATTGATACAAATTCAAGTTTAAATTTTTGTTTATAGTTAGCCTTAATAGAAAGACAGACGATTGCGTGCAACAAACACATTCTGGTTCATAAGTGTGCATGAAGTTAAATGAAATCTCCAAAGAACTCATTTAGGGTTATTGCTTCTTATAAAATCTCGACCTTGCAAGTTGTATTGTTGTGTGCTTATGCACCAGTCAGTTGAAACCCCTTCCACATTTGGGCCAGGGTTGAAGATTGAGCTCAAGGGAAAACTCTAAAAAGTTATTGAAAGTCATGTGGGAGTTTTTCTATAGTGTATATTTTAGAGGATACAAGATGGTTGTTGTCTGGAATCTGAACTTCTGTCTCATCCAGGCAAAATTAATAGAAAACGTTTAGCATATGGCCATCATAGATTTTAAGCACTGCATTCTTCCTATTTCAGGGTTCACTTAGCTATGAAAAGTCATGGAACTCTATTTTTCCTTTAGTTATGGTTTTTGTTCTATAAACTTTGAGAGCACGACTGCCAAAAATACTGCCGTGTTGCTACACACACATTGTATTATGAGTCAAAATATTAACTATGCTATGACTTTGTACTACATTTTAGCAATTTTGTGTTTTTTGTGCTATTTGTTCAGTCGCATTACACCATCTTTTTAACAGATTTGAGAAGGTGTCGTTTACATTTGAAATTGGTCTAAAGTGCGAGTTTGGCTGTTGTGCTGGAGTGGTTTTTTTAATTTTAAGATATTTCCTCCGTACCCCCATAGGAAACAAGACCCAAGACCCTTCTCAACAAAAGAAAATGTGGGGTTCGATTTCCGCCAAGGGCTATATATGTTATTTTTCTCTTAATTCTTCCGATATATCTACACACTGAATGCATTCCTTTTTCATTTATCTACATATCATACCATATATATGCATACAGAAATTACGGTATTCAACTTATCAATAGAGAAAAATATCGCCCTTGGAACCCCTACAGTTGCCATCTGCATAACATTGTTTGGCTGTGTTGCCAGTGCTTTTGGTCCTTGTGGTGTAGTGGTTAACACGTCGGACTAATTAACTGAAGATGTGGGGTTGGATGGGGTTGGATATATGTTATTTTTCTGTTATTTTCTTCTCAACAAAATCCAACGTCTACTTTCAAATGTTTTAAAAACACTGTTGTGGAAATTGGCATTGAGTCATGGAAAAAATAATGAAAAAGTCATTTCTCATTCTCGGTGTGAAGCTCATCACATTTGATCATTGTGTCAATTTTTCTTTTGCAGTCTGATATGGAAGAGCCAGAATATGCCCAGGTTACTGATGCTTTGAAAGCAATGTCACTCAAGAATGATCACCCAATGAATATCCTTGGACCACGCCCACCAATTCCTGCTAGGTACAAAGATGTGATGAGGCCAGCACGCTCGGCAGAAGATATTTCTTCCACCATTGGGCACAAGAAACGACAAAATGGTACTATTTTTTTCTCATGTGAATACAATTTGTGTTTTTCCCACCGTGTGGTAATGTGACTCTATGAGACTTTGTTGGCGTAGAAGCCATCAGTCATTCCTACCACCTGTTTAACCCTGGGCCAAAGTCTGGGGTCCACTTGTGGGCTGAGGTGTGTCAATCTCAATCTGACTTTGAAGGTTTCTGACTACATCCAAACTGAGCCATAGAGCGATTATAAAAGCATTAGCTTCTGGCTAGAAAGAGTAGGTAACTAATGTTTTTTTTAATTTATGTTAAATAAACTATTTATCGATGCTGCTCTGCTCCCATTCAAGTGATGCTGTCAGTTTGAAACACCATGCATTTACTTCAGTAAATCATTGTTTTGCTCAATCCTTTTATACATAGGTTTCCTTTTTCATCAAACCTTTACAGTAATTTTTTTTTGCTTTTTCTTTATAGAAAATAATTGAAGCCAACTGTAATTGTAGCTTTAAATAAAATTTTGTTAATGTAAAAAAAAATTGACTTATAATTCCCTAAAATCATGTTTTAATAGCTATTTTTCCCCTAAAGGAATATAAAATGAAGAAAGCTAAACTTGAATGTTGTATGGTTTGGTTTTAAAATTATGGTTAGCTTATATATTAAGAGTATAATTAATTTTATACAATGTTTGTCCATTTTTTTTTGACTTTACTCGGATTTGATATAGCTGAGAAGCTAATTTTTTTGCGATGTACGGTTTTGCATGATAACGAGTCTGGCTATGTACGCATCTGATGCTCTCCCAACCTCTTTATCATGATAAATTATAAAATATTTAAGATAGTACAGTGGTTTCTATTGGCCGAGAGGTGTGTTTTCATAGGCCAATGAAGCATAA